>CALSBV010000271.1:2477330-2527214 GCA_943590825.1 Bovichtus diacanthus
GTGTGTGTGTGTGTGTGTGTGTGTGTGTGTGTGTGTGTGTGTGTGTGCGCGCGCCTACATGGTTTTTTCTACATTTTTTTTTCCTCTCCACCATTTCCACAATTTTTTCCACCACTGTCATGGTGTATTTGGGGGTGGAGAATAACATTTAGTTTGGAAAAAAATCTCATTTACAATTAGGGTGTGTGTTTACACATTACACCTCACATCACCTCCTTTATGAATGTTATTTTTCTGGATTATATTTCTTTGTGGAGGCAAGCGGGGGGAGAGAAAAGTAGGAATTGTCATGTTTATGATTAGGCCCAAACCCCACTGAACGCAGCCTATAATTGCCTCTTATTCAAAGATGCCTGACAAGCCTAGCTCTCCCACGTTCTGTTTGACAGCGAAGGAGCAGGACAGAGTCTTGTCTGTGAAAAATTCAATCCTGCAGAGACACCGGTTTACAATCTGTGTGATTGATAATCCCACTGGAACAGTGGAGATAATCTACACATGAAGGTTGTGGGATCTCTCCAACTGGAGATCCAGTGCAGACTCGGTGCACATGCCACAACCACAGAAAATGGGATCGGGTTTTATCCCTTCCTTTGCTCAGCTAAATCTCATCAACAAGAGAAAAACGTCATAATCCCCAACACTGAGCTCACACTGCACCTTCCATAATTCTGATTATATACATAGAATTTGAAGAAAACCTCAGCTAAAACATATTTCCCTGCTCTGCCTGCATCTTGTGTACATGTGCAGGCTCAGTATTGTTTTTCCTGAGTAAATGCAACCCTGTTGAAGGCATGAATCATACTCAGCATTGCTGGGCAACATGATTCACCAGACCTATGTCATTTTGTCCTGAAACTACACAGTTTCTAAAACCAAATGGGTCACATTTTGAGACATTTTGAATCCCAAAAAAATATGTAATTTACAAAAAACAAATGAAGGGTTAAAGGTCACTGTGAGAAGACATCTCTCGTGCCATTATGCCTGCTTATTCTTCTAATACTTCATCCCCTCTCTTCATTTACAGCAAGACTTATTTGCAGCCTACTTTCTTTAATTTACATGAAACATAAAATAGCTGGGATGGTGATTACAGCATCTGACTGAATCCTTTCCTCAGTGTTTACTCTCCATAAAGACTCTAAAGACTTTAACATGTAGCACAGGGACGCCGATAGATGGAGCTGTGGGTTTGAGGAGGAAATAAAGAGGAGATGGAGGAGGAGATGGAGGAGGAGTAGGAGGAGGAGGAGGTGGAGGAGGAGGAGGAGGAGGAGGGGGTGGGGGTGACTTTCTCAAGACTTGAAGTTGAGACAGAAGTGTGGAAAAGCCACTGTTTCCAAATCTATGGGGCAACTCATTAGCAGCACTGTACCCACTGATGTCCCTGCGTTCGTAACTGTGTGTGTTTACATTTACCGGAGTGTAATGGAAGCTTTTGTGCAACAAAGACAATCACCTCGTGTCCCCAAAGACTGTGTCGCCATTAAGTTAATGATGGCTTCTTGATGATTCAGGAGGAAAATAAGTGTTTTTCTAAGGTAGTGGTCACTTTACTTAAAGGGATTGGGAGACGTCTCAGGAAACACACTCTTGGGAATGTTATGTTTATATGTCTGTGTGAGGATGGTTGTGTGCTGATTTGCAGCACGTGTTGGCGTGCATGCTCGTGCACTTGCGTGTCTGTCAGGTTTCCTGCTGCGCGGTGCGGCTGGGAGCCCTAGCGAGGGTAAAATTCCATTCTCTCTGCGGAGCAGCATTCTGCATGAGCCAATTCCCAGGAGACACTGCTCTGCATGTCCTCCAGACAGCCAAGCTGAGGCACAGGCTCAGGCTCGCTTATTAACTGACCTGAGGGGGGGGGGGGGGGGGGGGTGGGGGTGGGGGGGGGACGGAAGGAGGGAGGGGGGACGGGGGAGGGGGGGGGCAGAGATGGAGAATGGAGGAGGAGGAGGAGGGGGGGAGGGTGAGCCCAGGGAGGCAGGAGGAGGCGGTGGGTGAGGAGGGAGAGGGGGAGGTGGTGTTGGGAATTATGGGTTTGTGTGTGCATGTGTGTGTGCGTGGGAGTGTGCGCGAGTCTGAGTGTGATCAGGGGTGATGGGTTGTGGGGATATGAGCGTGTGTGTGTGTGCTTGCGTGTGGTGTGTGTGTGTGTGTGTGTGTGTGTGTGTGTGTGTGTCAGAGGCAGAACTGGTTGAAAATATTAACTCTTTGCTCGCTGAGCTGCAAAAATTCAGCATAAGAAAAAAAAGAGTGTGGATGTCTAAAAAGCTGCACTGTGTGTTTGTGTCCTCGAATTCAACACAAGGACACGTTACCACCTTGTTAAAAGGGCTGTAGGTTGCACAAAAGCCCGGTTAATCACTTTAAATATGTAGTTTGCCTTTTGCTGAACTTGGAAGGGTGTAATTTTACCAGGCTGTGTGTGATGTCTCCAACCTTTTCTTCAGCATCTTTGTCTGTATTTGGTGGCCACATGCTCCATTCTGGCTTCATGTCGTGTCACTTCTCCACCAGAGTTCAGGATATTGGCGCAAATATAATTTTTTAAAACTCCACCTTTGGACACACAGGCTCTTTCTGAAATAGAACTAAAAACCTATACTTCCTGTATTAATCTATTTACACTAATTCGTCATCCCTGCGTGCAAATATTAGTTTGTAGTTGTGTGTGTCTTCCCATAATTGCTTGACACGACTGTAAGACTCATTTGTCACCGGTATGAGGAAATAGCATAATTGAAAAGTGCTTTTCAATTACAATTTGTTTAACTTAAATAATGAAATAAAATATGCTCCTTCAAAGTTTTACTTCTTTTTTTTTATTCTTCCATCCAGCAGTGAAGAGGAAAGCGAGAGAGAGAGAGAGAGGGAGAGAGAGAAAAATCACTCACGGCAAAATGCAAATGAGCCTGGAAGCTATTACGATGCTAATGAGATTCCACCATAGAAGTTGCTGCTCCGGCATCCGGGGTATATTTCATCCATATTTGGAAAACAATTGTGTGCTCAAAATAGGGGACACACTTCCCAGTGTTCACAGTCGAGTTAGTTTTTACTTCGTCTACAACAAGCTTGAATCTGGTCAGAGTTAGATAGGAGAAAGCTTTACTTTGCTGAGCTGCAGTTGAAGCAGACTACAGGGGTTTATTTGCAGTCTTGCCAATATCTGCTCTATTTTTAGCACTTCATCTGTCTCACGATTGCTTGTCAATCACCAGTAACCTTCTTTTATTAATACCACAATCAATCTCGTCCTCCTGCCTTCAAAATATCACAAACATTCTGCATGTTGGCATGTTTTCACTAAAAATATTCGATCCATATCATCTTTCCATTTGTTCAAAAATGCCCTGTCTTCTTATTATAGGATCAGTTGTACCACTCTATAAATGTGTTTTAGGACTTTATTACTTAATGCTGCTACTACTGACATTAATACTTTGTATTAACTTTAAATGAATGATCCATTTTCATACTCTGCTTGGAGTAGGATCTTCTTATATTGTCACCTTCTGATTTGATTTTTTCTGTTTGTTTTTGTCATATTTGTATCATCTAATGATCTTTTTGTTATTGTAAAGTGTTTTGTCCAGGGTCTGTAATGAAGCGTTTTCCTCACCTGCCACTGTTTCAGGTCACTTTCTTCCAGCCACTTAATTTTTTTTTACCACTTCTGAAATCTATGCAGACACTGAGTCAGTGGTACCGACAGTAAAAAATCATGAAACCTTAATCGTTTACTATTTTGAATTTAGGAATTGCTTTTTAAAAATAATATTTCTTCATATAAGGAAAACTACCGTGGAGGAGGAGATTTTTTTTACCCAGTATTTAGAAGATACTTATTTCATTCCTTGTTTTTGTCTAATTGGGTTTATATTGTATTATTGTCGTTTAGGACCATCTTAAAAACCGAGATGGTGAATCTCAAGTGGTTATTCCTAATAAAGAATTTCCAACAAAAAAAAAAAAAATACAAATGATTGTTCAGCAGCTACATCAAACACAACTTTATGTTTTCACGCTCTGCTGTGAAACAGGATATGGATTTGTGTTCTTTTCCGAACAGGAGCAGCATCGGTGCGTTCAGGTGCAAAACCTGTAGCACGGCTGCTCGGGTGTGTAGTTTGAGCGCTAAAGGCAGGCAGGTAGGTAGGGAGATAGGGTGCGTTACCATAGTAACAGCGAGAGGGAACCCAGCAGAAGCAGAGAGTCTGTCTATATGTGTCCTGACCCATTTCCATTCTCATCCACAAGTGTTTTGTCTCCCTCACCTTGCGGTTTTCACAACTAAAAGCACTTCTCCTTCATCCTTGATGCACTTTCTGCATTTAACAAATGGCCGAGGCTCGAAACATTCAGCGAACACGTGCAGGACACACTGCAAACTCTCAAGGTACATTCGGCTTCCTATTCAGTTCACTTCAATTTAATTCAATTCCATTCAACTTTGTTGTCCCTGAGGGATAAAAAAAGAAAAAAAGTCCGGTCTGAAGAGGAGTAAAACATAAATACACAAAAGTAAAACAAATAGAGGGTATTGAAGTCATAAATTATGAACATTTTCATCTATTGAACTGCACTGAAATAAGCACTCCTCCACAAAGAGACGGCAGACTAGAGTAAAGATAATTAATAACTGCAAAATAAAAGAGTTCCTTACACTAATATTTCCATTTAGTGGACTAAACCTCCTGCAAAAAGAAATAAAAAAAGAAAACAGGAATGTGGCGATGAAGGTCAGAACAGAAAACATGAAGATGATCCTTCTGGTCAGTTCAGTAAAACATTATTAGTGATTAACATATAAAGCAGAATTAACTGGTTAAGCAGCGTTATTAAGAATATTACATGATGCATTATGATTATTTTTTCCCTCCGTTAAGGGTTTATATGGGGAGTATTTCCTCATCCGGGGGTTGAAAAGGACAGAGGGTGCTTTATGCTGTACAGATCGTAGAGCTCCATCAGGCAAATTTGTGTTTTGTAATATTGGGTTATATAAATAAAATTGAGTTTACGTGACTCTAAATACTTTGTGTGTGTCACAGGTGAGTTTGATTGATCAGGTTGGGGCAGTAATCAAACACCTGTGACATTTGTTTTTCAGTCTTTATCTCTGTTTGTAATGTTGCTTCCTAAAGCAAGGAAAGCTTTGTGTGGTTACTCCTTAAAACATTTAAAGAATGAGACTGTTATATCTATATTTTTCTTAGTGTTAACAAATCCCATGAACAAAACAACAATGTGTGCGACCGTCTCTTAACACTTCACGACTTCCCTGTGTGTGGCACTCAGCCCCTTCATTCCTTATAAGGACGTAAATACTTAAAACAGCTCACATACTGTATATAAAGCTTAATTTAAAAAAAGGCTCAATTATTTCCTAAAACAGCTGGGCACTGTAGTTTTTAGGATATGTTATTCAAACGAGAGTAAATAGTGCATTTGTTAGGGACTATTTTCCACGGTGGATTAATCCACATTTGGTGCTCTAGTGAGTATTTGGGGCAGCAGGACCGTGTGAGTCAAAATAAACTACAGTGTGTGTGTTCAGTGCAACAGTGTGGCTCATTGATGTGTTTTTTAATGGACAACATTGGAGCTCTATGGCACACAGGAATAATGTCAGGCCTTGGCTACACAGGCAACGATTTTAGTTTCTGGTCTTTTCATGTGATTTGATCTCAATAAGAAACGTATAAAGTATCACCAGCCGTTATTCCTTCATAGATAAGTCAAGTGATAAGTGGGTGTAATTTTAAAATCACAATGTTGTTGCACGACAATGATTTTACCACGATTTATGATTTGACATTTGTGGTGAAGCAGATCATCTAAATCTGTGTGATTTTGAATGCAGGTTTTGAATGTAGCTGTTTCTGCGTGTCTCCACACAGAACATCTGGGGGCAGAGCGACTGTGGGCTGAAAAAAGGAGATCTTCTTGTCAGTCTGTTCACAGAGAGACTCTCTGCTGCCTAACCTCACATGTAGGTCCTGTTTACGATCATCTGTACAATACAATCGAGTTCATATTGAAATCTGTTAAATGAGCTGTTCACTTCAATGTACTGTATTGCAGCCACACTCGAGTGGTAAGCGCTTTAGGCGAGCAACCAAATCCTGTTAGAAATGTCAATTGAAAAGGTCTTGAGATATTAAAAATGTAGTTTTTAATTAAAGGTTTATTAATAGATTTTTCAAACTTTTTTTTAATTACCCGACCGGATGCCTGAGGCATTTGGATTACAACTTTTATCTCACTCGATTCAGACTGCCTCTCCCCATTCAGCCATTTTGGATTAAAAGTCAGACTTCATAAATGCTGTTCATTAATTCCCAGAGCGGGCAGTTAATGTGAGATTCGGTTGCAACGTTACGGACGGTCTGAGTGTCTGTTTATTTTTAGATTCTTGTGGCTACTTTGCAGCCCAGGCCTAATCTGTCACGGAGGAGAACATGGAGGAAATCTTAATCGCTGTGCCAAAAAAAGATTTCGAATGCACTCTGGTGTGTCTGGTTTGGAAATTCAACATGTTAGTGACACATACTGTCACAGTAAATGATGTTATTGACGCATGACATGTAGTGCAAAATTGTTGAAATAAATTAGAAGCAGTCAGTGTCCATGTATCATGTCATACAAACTGCAATTTTCGGCAACTAGTATGCAAACTAACGGTGTTTTCTGATTTTAGAGGAATGAATAGATTCCAAATGCAAGAAAATCAAATCATTAAATCATTATTTGTGAGATTTGATGATGCTTAATCTGATCATTACTGGATCAAATTGTTTCACCCATTTAAAAACACACAGGTGGATACAACGAGCTCAGTCGTGTTCTCATCTGAAGGAATAGCAAGTCATTCTGGGAAATGTAGGAGGTCACAAACTGAAGTAGAAAGGAGTTTGAGGATTTGTCTGACAATAGCGATGGATTATCCACTGATGGTGATTAGTGTGTGACATTTCAAACTATACAAGCTGTATTTTTATTTACACTGATTATATTTGAGCTTTGATTTCTCTTTTGTATGTTCCTGCACTTCCCAGAGATCACCTGTCAAACAAACTGCATGGAAACTACTTTGACAGCTTTGGTTTATTGAGTTCTGTAGGTGGCGCTCTTTACTTTGCGTGAACAGACGCTGACTAACGATCCAGTAACTGCTGGTAGAAATGTAAAACGCGTCACTTATTGTGCAGTACTTTATTTTCCTGGAATGACGTTCTAAATAGTGGACGATAAGAAACACTGGATTACCAAATTATTCACTGCATGTTGTTTGATTTTGGTTCATTAGATTAACTGCAAATGTGTTTGAATATCTATACCACTGATGTACAATATCAACTAAGAGGGTTCCTGCATTATCAGCTAACACTGTAACCGTATGTCAAGCACATTTTAAAACATGCATTGTTTTAGTTTATATTGTGCACACATGGTGTATATTCCTAATACAGCTGTGTTTAATCGACCACAAACTAAAACAAAGTAGATATACTGGTTGTACTGGATTTAAAAGTGAATTTAGAGGTGACAGACTATATATAAAACATTCACACAGGTGGAGGGTTATAGGGACCTGATAACACATTTTTACCCAAAGGAATGTTGACGATCAACAAATAGTTTTAAAATGCATATACTGTATATTCACATGCAAAAGGTTTATTACTCATATTTTAGTTTGCACATTGTTGATGTGCCACAATGTCCTTTTTGCTCAGGCGGTACAACTGAATGTAAAATCCGACATTTTGAATTCTTACACACAATGGCTTCACAGTATGGACCAACCACTGAGACAATCCAATGTGTTTTAAAAGCAGGTTTTGTCTTGTTAACATTCAGAGTGACATTGTGGATTACGGACTCTCCACTGCAGCAGACAAAGCAGCGAGTTCACGTCTACCTGCCTGTAATCACAAATTATGCCACTTGGTGCATAACTAGCCAGGCACTAAGATTGTGTCATTAGCAGCATTGACCACTGGCAACACGATCAATACAATATTATGAAATCATGCTACACATGAAATGGACGGTTCACGAGTGCAGCTGTGTTGCTCAGCGTGCTCGCATCACTTACTGGGAGCCTTTACACCTTTAGCTCTCAAAGTTTAGATAAAGACTCAAGAGGAAGAATATTGAACTTTTTTAAAGACCAGGTCTTCATTCAGGTCCAGCCACGTCAGTCGACATTTTTATTTCCTTTTTTAAGACAATCTTCCAGAAAACATATTTTCAAAAATCCTGAAATCAACGTTTTTTTTTTGTTTTTTTTTGTATTGCTGACCTGATTGCTTTCTCTTAGTTTCCAGTGCAAGAATCAGCTTGTTGCATGCATACTCATTTCTCTTAATGCTGATAACATTGAAGATATTTGACTCACCTCTTTATTCAGGATTTAACTCCGTTTGAGAGCTCACAAAAGAGTTAAAACATGACCAAAGGAAATACTTTTGATCAATATTGCAACACGTTTTCCTAAATACCAAATCTTTCTGATACGCCACAGACAGTGTTGCTATTCTAGTCGATATATTAAGCCCATACATTAAGATCAGGCATTGTAACTGACCTATGAACTGTACACTGTACTCATACTTTACTATAGGGATCAATCAGTTTATGTTTCATATCATTAAAACCTCCCATGTGCTGAAACTGCGATTGTTAAATAAAACTGCGATTGTTAAATAAACTTATCTCTGTCACTCATTAAAACAACTAATGTGAACATTGTATATTTAGTCAAAATAGTTTCTTTATGGTCACGATATGAATACACGCGAACTAAATCAATGCAGCACTTTAGAATAGAAACAAAACACACAAAGAAGCACATGCACATGCACACAGAGATCTTACTTGAACTTTGCAAGAGTGCAAAACTGAGTGTAGGTCTTGAGGGAACAGGAAACGACTTCCCTCCTCCCCCTGCAATTCTGCCCCCCTTCCCCTGTTCCTCCTCCCTCCTCCTCCCTCCTCCTCCTCCAGCACCACGCTATAGCAGCGAACTAGGCAGGCCAACTTGCAGAGTGCAGCTCAGCCTCGACAGCGGCTGCTTCCTACTGGGGGTCTTCGGAGAGCATCGCACTCCAATGTGCGCTGCTGTGCCCGCTGGATGTTGAAATCGCGCCGCGCGCCTCGCCAGGAGCCACCATGTCCAACTCAACCCACGACCCGTTCTACTCGTCTCCTTTCGGACCCTTCTACAGGAGACACTCGCCCTACATGGTCCAGCCCGAGTATCGGATCTACGAGATGAACAAGCGGCTGCAGGCGCGCACAGAGGTGAGCCGGCCGGGGATAGTAACTGCTGCACGGTCCCGCTTAGGTTGCGGTACCGGTGGGAGGGTAGCGGGCTGTGGAGGTCCGGAGCGGAGAAGAAGGGAAGGGATGTCGGGGCTGGAGAGAGAGGGGCTCGGGTCGGTATAAAGGTCTGTCAATCAGGAGGTGTGGATGTGATTCCAAAAGTGTCAAACATTCCTGAGGTGAAAGTAAACAGACTATACGCTGCAAGAGATTTCCTCATCTGAAGTCATCTGTTTTTAGTGGAAAAAGACGACATGTGAAAGAGATGCTTTCACGTGGCCAATTAAGTTGTTTAAAATTCACGACATAAGTGTCACCTAGTCTGGAATGAGTTGGTTGGTCCACTTGAAGTATGCTAACGTTTCAAAATCAGGTGAAACTGCACTGCAAATATATAACATTTAAAGATTTCATTTGATATTTAAAAACTCATCACTGCACTAAAATAAACACTTTTTTTTTTTTTGTTGGCAGTGTGACCTATTAACACACAAAGTTATACATACAAATAACACACATGGTAATGCTTGAAAGACTATTGAAGTCTAACCAGGCTGCATGAGGCAAAGTAGCATTTTAATTCATTTGCAAGCATTTACATATCGCTTTTTTTTAATTACATATTTGCATATTTATTTTGGTTGGTTAAAAACTGTAAAAGCTCAAGACTAACAAGAATATAGAGTTTGCTCATTGTGGTGGAGTGTTTGTGGTGCAACTGCAAAATAATGATTTGTGATTCATCACTGTGTCTGTGGATGAAGTTTTCTCAATGAAAGTGACCCTGATTGCAAAGTAAGATGATCATGACATAATTGCATGAGAATGAATTCATTTCACTTCAGTTTCCTGATGCTTCAACTAGTTGGGCGCTGAGCAAGTGTGGCATACAGTGTCATTCAGACTAAACCTTTGCTGATCCCACTGTGAATTATATAGCAAGCATCTGTCTTCAGCATCTGTTCTGTGATCTCAAATGTGTAAGTCTGCAGATAAAAAGTTCATCCAATATGTCAAGTTCTCCTCGAAAGGCGTCTTTAGGGGAATAGAAAACAGCAAAATGCAATAAAAAGCACCTTTGAGAGGCCTAACTGTTCACTTTGTAAACCATTAATGTTAGGGTTTTGATTAATCATTCATTTGGTTTATAGAATGTCAGCAAATACCAAAAAATGTCCTTGGTGACCTCTGGTCTTGCTTTGTCCAAAACCAAAAATATATTCACTTTATTATTAAAGGAGATTAAGAAAAACAAAAAAGTATTTACAATTGAGAAACTGGTACCAGTGATTTTTGAAATGTTTACTTTAAAAAATCACTTTAAAATGAATAATTTTTCAAAATAGGTGCCAATTAATTCTCCATTCACATTAACACCATCTTTTTTTTTTTTATAATATGAGTTCTACGTGCTGCTGGAGGATTTAAATTGGAATTTGTTTCCCACTGAGACATAAAAAAACGGAGGTGTTTTGGATAAATATATCCTAATGAAATGATTTGTTGTGAAATAGTCATTTTGGAAATCTGGTTTTAGAGCCAGACCCCAGCTGTGTTACTGCAGCAGCTCGCAGAATGATGCTGACTTTCCTTAAGAGGAACTTGCAACTTTAAGCAGACCAAGGCAATGTTGCTGAGATGCAACGGCCCAGTCTGATGCATTATTCATACGGAGTGGTCCAAGCCTCAGTGGACTCCCGTACCACACATACCCAGACACCAAGTGCAATCACCATGCGCGCACCCACATGCACAAACTCACATGCATGCACATGTACGTACATGTGCGCACACACACACACACACACACACACACACACACACACAGACATACAGGAAGAATGCATGCATGTTAACGTACCACCTGACAAGCCTACAGCAGAAACAACACATGGATGTGAGCCCACAAACACACGTTACATCAGTTTAAACCATTACCTTCATCTCCTCAGACTAAATTATATAATCACATAATAATATAATTAGTTTTTTGTTCCCGTTGGTGTTCATAGCATCTTCATTCTCCTCCTCATCTTTTTCTTTCTTTCTTCAGCGGCAGGGGTGTATAATATGTCTTCTCTTTAGCGATGGTTATTGTTTGATTAAAATGCAGCCGGTGAATATAATGAGGAAAAAGTAATGTCCTATAGCGGGAAAAAAAAATGCATGGAGTTTTTGTAATTTGTTTGCATCCAGATGTGCCATACAGCTCAGTTCAGGCTTTTAACAAAATTATATAGTAATTATCCTCATGAATGCAAAATGTAACCATCCATTTACACAAACCTATTGCATGTGAAAAACATATTTGAGGAAAAGGTAAAAAGATTGTAAAGGAAGTCTGCCTTTACAGAGCTCCATATACAATGTCTAATTGTCTCTTTCACTGTAACTAAAACAGAGATGGAAATTGTGTAAAAAACATTGTGTATGCCTCACAAAACCGACTCACAGAAGCTGTTTACTTCCTGTAAAGCGAGGTTAGCTGCTCTGGTCTTAATGATGGTGCGTGCCTGAAGGAGTCACTCTGCTGCTTCTTTTTATCACTGAGCTGCTGCTCCGTCCATCTCCTACAAGACGACTTTAACATTCAGCTCACATTTAGAAACAAGACCATGTCAGTATCAGCGCAGGGTCAGGATGATGGTGTTACAAAACAGGAAGTTTGGGATGTTTCTTGCACAAAAAAAAAAAAAATCTGGATTCCATTAGAGGAAAATAGCTGAATTGTCCTGGTGGATAGTTTCTTGAATATTTCATCAAGGTTTTGCAGCTGTTGCAGATCCATATCCTTCTGTGTTTGATATAAACTGCTGGCAGTGACCTAATGTTTCATTGAAGTATCAGTTTGATTAACTTAGTTTATAAACATATATGACAATCTTAACCCTTGTGGTTTGTTGACACTGGCTTTTCTCCCTCTGTACATGTAAAGAATAATAACAATAATTGCAAAATCTTCTTTTCTATCGAATAATTTCCCTTTTCTTCTGATCTTATTTAAACCCAGTATGTAGAAAAGTACTGACGTGGTACAGAAATGACCATAAAGTATTGTTATTACACCAAATAATGAAATGTTTGATGTTTTATATTTTATATGAGCTATACATGAACACATTTATTTTAGCTTTGTTTGCCAAAAGGTCATTCACAGACAGAAATGTGTACAGTATATGTAAACATATGTTATCCTACATAGTGATGTTACTTATGGTTTTGGTCAATTAGACTCAATTAGACAAAGTATTATTAAACTCCTATAAGAGAAGTACAAATAGATATAATTTGGGGATTTGAGAAGATAGTGCTGCATGAAATGTCAACACCAACAACAATAAAGATCCGTTGTATTTAACAATGTTTTACAGACGACCCAGAAATAAAGAATCTTTTTCTTTAGACTTTTGAAACACGTCATCTGTTTAAAATCATGTTTATAAGCAATTCTGATCAAATTAGGTACAAAGTCATGAAGTATGAAGGTAATAAAACAACATTAAATTGTTTTGTTTTTTACTTTTAAAGACAAAAGGTCTTGGCGATTTGGAGGAAAATCCAATTACACAATATTTTTGATCAAATACCTCAAATATTGATATTGTAGGGTAACCATTGGTTCTTTCACCAAATATTTACCATATATTAATAATCATCACTAATGTTGATATAATTACTAAGTGGGTAAAGGCAAATAATAGAAAGCTAGAACAGTCTGGTAAGTTCTGAAAATGACATCTCATGTAATGCAGCCTTTAAAGGCCAGGAAAAGAAACTTATGCGATATTACGATATCCAAAATCCAAGACGATATCTAGTCTCATATCACAATATCGACGTAATATCGATATATTAACTGAAAGCCTGTTAGACTTGTCATTATGAGCAGGCCTCTTCATAAAAATGTACTTTTAACATAATCAGAATCAGAAATCCTTTATTAGTCCCACAGCGGGGAAATGTACATGGTCACAGCAGAAAGGTAAAAAGAATGCAATAAAAACACGTGAACACTAAAATTAAGTGGATAGTTAAGTAAGTAAAGTGCAAATGCAGTAGTACCGGGCTAAAAACAACAATAGTGACAATAGATGAGTAATTAAGGAGATATTGCACATAGCAGTGTCATTTCACAGTCTGAATTGGTGAGTGTGTGGTGGTCTACCAGGTCTCCCTCTATACAGCCGGAGACAGAAAGTATAGGAAACAAATCCAAAGAACATGTAATGCTGAATTCTTTTGCTGGATTTTGGTGTGAAGAGACATATTAAAGCTTTTCTTTGACTGGGTTTTGTTGCTATATTTTTGTTGATCCAGTCAAAATGATTTCAAGCTTTGCGAATAGCAGTCTTGTCAGAATTATCAGCCAAGTAAAGATGCTTGACATCGTGAAAGGACTTCCATTGTTAAGGATAAGAATGCCTCCGAGCGTACTTAACATCGTGCTTGCTGGCAGGCCGTCGACGCAAAATGACTCAGTATAGTTTGCATTCCCATCGCCCTAAGTAGTTTAAACAGGGGGACTGACTAAGCCTCAGTACGACACCACCTTTCAGAAAAGTGTTGAAGGAGTCGACTGAAGTCACTCTTCTGTTGGAAATTCTTCCATTTGTCTTATTCATGAGTGTGCTTTTGAATTTGCTTGGCTGGTGGTGCAACTGCTGCTCGCACTGGCAGGCGCAGGACTCAAGGACTTGACACTTGGAGGAGACTTTCTTACCCCCAGAGGAAGCTATAGTCTGTACGAGTTTAAGTGACATCTGTAGCAGAGGCTTTATTCAGTGAATCCTCCGGGAGTGAAATAACAAGTTGTTAGAATTAGACAGAGACATGTTATTCTGTTTTTATTCTTTGGATTTAACGTCTTACGTATTGTATTCTCGCATGGACTGGAACTTTTAGTGGACGATGTTTGCGGCATCATTTTAAAAGCCAGAGAATGAACTTTACTGGAAAGGAAAAAAGCAAAACATGAAGTGTTTGCTTTGAGCATGTGGTGTGTATGTAGATGGGGAGAGTTGCAGTGTTGTCCGTTCATCTGTTGATTACTTTCTTTAAAATAGTGAAATATGTTCATCCCACTCTCTTCGCATCGAAGGTGATGTCTTCGAATGTTTCTGTTTTTGTCCGACCAACAATCCTAAACTCAAAGATGTTCAGTATAAAACAGAAAAAAGCAGCAAATCCTTACATTGGAGAAGCTGCAACCAGACACTGGTTCAAGTTTTTGACATAAATTATTAATTGATCATCAAAGTAATTGACTAATCGAATCATCAACTGATCCTTTACTACAGTGATGATGATATTCGAGCTGCAACTAATGAATGATTTCATTAACAAATAGTCTGCAAATTATTATCTCCATAAGTCATTTCATCTTTAAAAATGTAAAATTAATTATGATATTTATAACAATTACAGTTTCTTAAAGCCAAAGGTGACAACTTTAAATCGCATGTTTTGTCCGACAGACTCCGAAAAACCCAAAGATATTTTGTTTCGTATCACATAAAGTGTCGAAAAAGAAGGAAATCTTCACAATGGAGAAGAATTGTTCCATATTTTTGCGTAAAAAAAAGACTTAAATGAATAGTTGTTGAATAGTTTTCTTTAATCCAGTAATCAGATAATCGACTAATTGTTTCATCTTTACTAGAGTGATAATGATATACTACATGGGAGAGGGACAACATCTCGTTTGAATTGTGGTTTGAAACACTAACTCTGAAGATATTTTTATGATTTAATGCTTTCCAGTTTCACAAATAGATAGAAATGTCTAACATGATCTCACATTGTCTGCTTTAAGCTCGTTAACAAACCTAATAGTTTCATTTTTAGGTGAAACTCGTCCTTCAAAACATGCTGAAGGACTGTTTTCTGTTCCTTCTCAGTAACAACCTTTTCACCCGCCATGCACTCCAGAGAGAAGCTCACATGGAAATAAGAAAGAATAAAAAAAAACCTAACGACACAACAAGTACTGTGTGCTTGCCTGGGATCAGCACTCACCTTTGAACTGATAACTGTGCTGCAGCTTAAACAGTCCTGCTCCTGTGATGACTCGGGGTCTGTTTCTATCCCAACCTTATTACCTGCTCCATTCATACTTATTACCTGCCTGGCTGTATTTCTGCACCGGGCTGACTGCTATCCCATTACCTTCATTTTACACAACGTGAACCTGCGGTGACCTGGCAATCTAAACAGGCTTTGATGTGGATTTGATGCCATGCATACGGTGTGACCACATTGTTTCTGTGCTGTCGCTCTGGGGGCACCGGCCCCGCCGTACGGAGGCAGCTGCAATGATTTGTGGGGGAATTTGACACTTAAGCATATGCAAATGAGGCGGCGGATTAACATTCAGAGGAGGGGCTTGGTCGACCTCAGCCGGTGTAAGGCCATTAGCATAGAAGACATTAATATTCAGGAGAAGAGAGCGGGGACACAGAATAACACTGTAAGTAAAACTACAACACAGAGGGTGAACCAGAAGGAAAACAAAAGCATTTTAATGGAGGCGCCATAATAATACCCACAGGGCTGCGTTGAGGATCCTCTGCTGCCGCTGCTGACAGTGGGTCTAATGGTCACACTCTTCCTCAGTGGATAGACAGGAAATCAGTAACAGTGCTTGTCAGGCCATTCATTGGATTCTTGTGTCTATTGCACATAGTTAGTCTCATTCTCATTATTCAAATGGGCCCACAGACCAGAGTCATTGGCTCGACTGTGGAACTGTGGAACTGGAGTGTTCATTATGGCAAAATCCCTTGTTCCTGTCAGGGGCAAAGTGGATCTGTTCCCATCAGCACGACGTGTCAGATTGACATGAATAGGCTTATGATGTAGAGGTCAAGTTGCCACTGAGCTGTAAGGTTCACAGAGAGGGATTAAAGATGAGCCACCAAGATCACACAAAGGAAGTTTTTACTTCACAAAATGTTAGAACTGCAAATAAGGATTTTCATCATTGATTCTTCTTAAGATTATTTTCTCAATTAATGCAATTTACAATTTCTCAAGATGATTTATGTCTTTATGATTGTTTTATGAAGATGTTTAGTTTTGTTTACCATCATAAGAGCAGCAACAACTAGTCGACTAATTGATAGAGAAAAATTATCTCCAACTATTTTGATAATCATTTAAGTAATTTTTCATGGTAGAAAATGCTGGTTTCAGTCTCTGGAATATGGAGATTTCCTGCTTTTCTCTGTTTAAAAAAGAATCATATTAAACTAAATATTTTTAGGTTTTGGACTGACAAAACAAGACATTTAAAGACATCACATTCAACTTTGAGAAACTATGATGGACATTTTTCACCTTTTTCTGACATTTTAAAGACCAAACGATTAATCGCTTAACTAGAACATAATCTGCAGATTAATCGATAATGAAAATAATCATTAGTTACAGCCATAACTATCAAAACAAAGAAGAAGATGAAGAAAAACAGAAATCTTCACATGTGAAGGGCTGGAGCCAGCACCAGAAGTCATTTAAACAATGAATTATCAGAATGGTTGCTGATTTATTGATGATTGAGTGATCCATTCATTCACTATTTGTTTTAACCCAACAAAACATAACATTTTGGCAATTATTTTTTTAAGCCATATTCAATGTTTCAACCACAAAACCAATGATTTAATGTTATAATGGATCTATTTGATCAGCTGACAAAAGAGACAAGGATGTTTATTGTTTATTTTATTAGATCCCCATTAGCCTCTGCCATAGCTTATCTTCCTGCCCGGGGTCCACACAAAGAAACATAAATACAATCGTGATGGCAAAATAATCTTAATTCAGCATAACCCAGTCTATAGCAACACAATGGTTCAAATTACCCATTGTAATATAAATGTCAGCAAATACAATACAAATACTTTTCCAAACAAATACAAATAAATGAAAGCTAATTACTACAACAATGCAGCCAGAGTAGAAAATTTAAAAAATGTTCAAGGGGGACAATTTTTACCCCTATGTTTGAAATTCAGAGGCATTTACAAACACAATTACACCATTTTTTGCCCCCTTGATTGTGTTTTATAGGGCAAGTCCCTTGAATTTGGGGGAAATGTTTCCCTTTGCCCCTGATTATTTCTGATCTTCTGAATACATTCATATTCAATTCATAAAATAGATTCAATCTAAGATTTTGATGCAGTGTTGATGTAGTTGTGATATCCAAACTAGAGCTGAAAAAGCTGATTAATTAATAATTATGATAATTACAAACAGAAAAAACTGCTGTTTATTATCTCATCACAGCATCGGATGATTTCTGTGACTTTTCTTCATTTTATGTTCTGAACTGAGAATCATCTCAACATTTTTCAAGAACTGTAGGACTTCCTCAGATGTTTAAATCTTAGTAACAGAGACATTTTTTACAGTGTACGTGTGTGAAACTGGCTGAGAGTAATTACCAGAAAGGTGTTGAACATCACGCCGCCCTTATCTGAACCATTACTGCTGGATTTATCTACCATCAGGGAAAACAAGCCACTGCAGGTATCACTGAAAAGGCTTCACGTGTCACGACTTGAGTTTTTTTTAATGATGGGAAACTGAACAAAAGGTTTTAAAATCAATTAATCAATTATTAAAAACATGTTGAGTATATTTTTGGTCTTCTTGTTGTGTAGATGTTTCTATGTCGAAGCTTGTTTTCTGTTCAAAGCAGCCTCAGTGACAGGAAATCTTCAGAGCTAATTAATAATTAGTGGATACGATATTAGTATTGATTGGACAGTGTTGATTTTAACATTTTCCATTAAATGATCAAATACATTTAAATCAAAGATCATCATTTATGCTTCCTGCCACAGAAAGAAACAACAAGACAAACAAACCAAATAAGTCTATAGCATTACTTATTTACTGACTAAACAGCATTATTATTTATTCCTCTATCTACCAAGTCTATGATATGTGTTGTTATTATGATTCACAGACTTATTGACAAACAGACATCTGCTTTCGTGGACCTGTAAAACGTTGCTCGGAGCTCTTGCATTTAAAACAAAAAACATTTTCATAATGCTGAAAGGATTGAATCACATTAGCTTCTGCCTCTCTTAGTTAACTCCCCGCCTGCACCCCCCCTCGCCAAATTAAAGAATAATGCTGCTAGACCGTGAGCAGACAGGCTGATAGTTTGGAAAAGAAGGGAAAAAGTAACCTTATCCTTAGATAGCTGTGGTCATTACTGTTGACTTAGCTGCATGCCTTTTGCCTGTTTATTATTTTATTCCTTATAAAGCTGCTCTTTGGTGTTAAAGCTCTGAAACTGACATGTTTTGAGCTACATTCAGTCCGGCAAAACTGATTATTCTGCACAGATTAACATACAATTTAACCACACAGTTAAATACTATCCACGCTTATTCAAAGTTGTGGGTGACAGTAATTAATGTTTGCTTATACATACCACAGTGATGGAAATTTAGAAAAGCTATATTAAGCGGCAAAGTGACGAATAACAAAAGTGACACAAGTCAGACATATGAAAAACAAACTGTCACAACGATAGTAACACTGACACACAGACTAACGCATAAAAACAATGTCTTCAAAGCGGCTGTAATCGATATTTTTTATATTAATGTTTCAAATGACAATGTGACAATTAGGGCTGAACAATTACTCATAATTTTATGGAAATCGCAATACATAACTGTGACCGCTCTCATAGTGTCATTTCTGGCTGCAGCAGGAAGCTGTGTGAGCGAAAAGCTCTAAAAACCACCAAACTGCAGACAGACACAGGTAACTGCAGCATTTCCAAAATGTCAAATTTAGCAGCTAAAGAGACAAATATTTCCCTTGGAGTTGGTAGAGACCAAAACCAGAGCTAAAAGAGAGTGAATATTAGACTTACATTCACCCGGTGGTCAAACACGACTCTGTAACTGCTGGATGTGTAAATAAGAAACTGTTTGCTCAAAAGTAAAGATGTTCCGATACCATGTTTTCCCTCCCGATACCGATTCTGATACCTGAGCGTATACCGTGTAGTACTGATCCGATACCAGAGTGTTTAAAACAAAAATAAATAAATATATATGGATGTGATATGATTGCTATCATTGTTGTATATATGTAAAACATGAACAAATACGTACAGAGGATCAATGCCATATAACTTTATTTTATTATCTAGTCTGACATAACTAAAGGAGAACTTAATGATAAAAAAATCTAGCGATAATGCAACTCTTAACAGTCACACACACACACCCATCAGTCTGAACCCATGTTAGTTTGCTTTGGTATATTCTCTTTTGTCTGTTGTCCCTGTACTTGTCTTCACTTGTCCTGTAGTCACTTAATAACAAAATAATTAAAAAGAACGGCCACTTCACGGAAGTAGCTTTCTCGCTTGTTTCTCATTTCTGTTGAGAGTTGCACATGCGGCATAATAACAATTACAAGATGGCAAATGAACACAGCTACTACACAGTGGGGACATTTAAAAGATATATAAACAAGTTTGGATATGATCTCCTCCAGTGTGACTATTTAATATGACACGTTCACACAATAGCTTCACTTCGTCCGGTAATGTCACGCTGTACATGGGATGCTCTGAGAGGATGTTTCCAGAAAAGCATACGAAGAACAAAAAAACCGCACACGCATGAGCCCTCTGGTGAAACAATGAGCGTCAGTCACATGCAGCAGGATGCTCGGACAATAGTCCCACCTTTTTCCTGGCCCTTTCCCGTGGTTCCTTCCAGGCTGCACTGTCGCTCAGATAACGGAGGAGACGGACGGGCCTGTAGTCTGTCTATGTCCTGTTGTTCTCTCCCCCCGATGCGGTTAGAGAGTCCGTCCTGTAACAAAGAGGTCACAGGTTGGATCTTTGCTGCAGCCGGTGCGTTGAAGTCCTTGAGAATTGTTTTCACTTTTTAAAATGATTTTTCTCGATATAAAACACAATGGTTGAAAGTGCAGTTGAAAACAGTAGAGTCCTACGTTTTACTGCATCTCCTCTAGCCTCAAAAGTTAAACCATTACAAATTACTATTTGGAAAAACAAATCTGTTTTATCATCCAACAATGGCTGTTAATAATGTTTGGTTAGGTCTAGGCACAGAAAGTACTCTGGGAGATGAAGAAATTGATGGTGGTTTCGGTCAAAATGACTATTTTGTTGAGGTCAGGGCACCGTTGTTGTCTTGGTTACAATAATAACCACTTGATTAAGGTTAAAGAAACCAACAGTGATTGGAAATAGGAAACGAACAGGGGTTTCCTGTGTTAATAAAGTCAGACATTTTATTGACACATCCATCATCCACCTTTATGCTGTTTTCAGGGATCTGCTAAAGTGACTAATGCTGTCATGTTTCTTAGGAGAACAGCCTCGTTTTGGAGAATTTTATTGTTCTTTATA
Organism: Bovichtus diacanthus; assembly: GCA_943590825.1. Lineage (NCBI taxonomy): Eukaryota > Metazoa > Chordata > Actinopteri > Perciformes > Bovichtidae > Bovichtus > Bovichtus diacanthus. Next base: position 2,498,089 of record CALSBV010000271.1, read on the forward strand.
GCATTTCCAAGACTTGTTTGAAGGATAGTCTGCTTCTTGGCAAGTTGTTTTTTTGTTGTAATGTTACCCATTATCTGTCTTTTCTGGGATTTATCTTCTCCATATTTTGCGATGTTTGTTTCTAACTGAAGTAATGACAAAATACTGACATGCCGGAACATTTTTGTCAACAATATGATAATTTTTTGTGGAATCTTCACCCGTTTCATGTTCTGTATTCACTGTCCTAATTGTCCATCATCCTATGCTTTTACTCCAGTTTAAACTGGAAATGGGGTTGACTTCATTTCCATATAGTCACACAATAAGCTGGTCAAAGCAGATTTTCTTTAGTCTTTTAACATTGATTGGCTTTTTGAATGCCACTTAGCTTGTAGCAAGCAGAGTAACTTTTGGTGTGTACTTACAGTAGCTGAAAAATATTACAATATTTCATCATTGAGCAGAAAAAAGAGTTCAGCAGTAGTTGCAGTGAACACGCAGGAGAAACCTGGTACTTCAGGTTAGTTACACCAGCCTCCGCTCTGTGCTTTCTGGATGTTTCGTCATTTTGCTGATCAGCTGTTTGACTCTGATGTACTTTACTGTTTTTCCTGTGCGATGAACTTAGCAAACTATTCTTAGTATTAGCACAGAATACTATTAGCCTGGGCCGTTTTCATTTACATATTAAATGTTTATGTACAGTTATTCAGAAAACACTTGCTGAGCATGCATGGTCTTCTTCAGAGTATCTTCCAGGCTTGAATATGAACTAACAATCCTTCAGTCAGTCACAAGCTTGTTGCCAAAACATCCTGCATGTAGCCAAACTCCTGCTCTGCTGAAGTGTCATTGAGCAAGGCTCGGATATCAAGAAATATCGTCATATTATTCTTACTCTGGCACCCAAAACATGTTGGTTTATAATAATTATTACAGATTTCATACATCATTACACTAATTTCTCACTCCCGTATGATATTTGACATGATGTCAGTGTCATATATATTTTTCTCTTTAGTCAGTAGTTTGCATTTCATAGCTTTGCAGTGCCAAGGCATTTGGCATTAACACAATAAGAAACCGTAAACACAGTTTAAGGCAATTTAATCAAGTCAGACACATCAAAATTTTATGTTTTTGGTAGAGTTAAAATCATACCTTATTAACCAAGATATTTAGTTATTATTATGTCAACGTAATTATGTGTAACAATGAAAAATAAAACATCAAATGAATGTAAAAGGTTATTAGATGAGTGAAAAATAATTGCTTGTTTAATAGTTTAAGGCAAGGCACTTCAGGCAAAAACTTTGTTTTTTCATGCACTGGTCAATTTTGAGAGTTTTGGCTATTTTGTCTTCTCTCAGGCTCGAGCAAAGTAAATATCCATAATATAGATTACGGTGCTTATTTTTCCAAAAGTTTACATTTTTAAGTAATGACGTTGCAACAAACATTGTACATTTTCTAAAAAATATTGTGTAGCACTGAGAAAGCCATTGTGGTCACATACAGAAGATCAGATTACTGAGCGGCAGGTGAGGAAGTGTTGAAAGTAAAAGCGAACTATCGTGACATTACAACAGAGCACATTCACCGAAATTGACAAAGAAGTGTGTTGATTGTTTATTGGTCTAAATAGCTTGGTTAGTGTCCACGTCCGCTCCTGAATCCTCACCTTCCTTTTACTTTTAATTTCTCCTGGGTGCTGTAAATAATTTGACTTCCCCGCTTTGTCATTCATGCATGTTGTTGTTGTTTTATTATTTTCATCCTTATTGAGGTTTGATGTCAGTTAACGTGTCGCCCTAATCTCCAGTCTCTGCTGGTGCATATTGACTTTTGTTTGTCTTCATTGAGGTGAGACACTTTTTTAGGCTGTCTGGGTTTTTATTGAACGTGTACACATTTCAGGGTTTTTTTTATGTGTAGAGCTGGAACTAATGATTGTGTGATTTTTGTTTTAAATATTAGTTTAATCGTCTTAATGTTAAAAACGTCCGACTCCCGAAGATCATGACATCATTCTGCTCTGTAAAAGGTGTGTTGTTGTTGTTGTTTTTAAAGGAAAAGTATGTTTGCTTTCTTGTGAAATATAATACATGATATATTATAAATTGCCGCCTCAGACCTCTAAATATTATTCAAATTAAACAATCTAAAAGGTGGAGCTTGCTACAAGTTCTCACGCCTCATAGGTCTTAAGTTAGTTTTATATAAGGGTAGGGGTCACAAGCCAATAAGGTTGTGCTGTTGTGAACATAGTGTAAAATTCATTCTTAAGGATTTAGCTGATGCCTTGCTCCACTTGTCAATGTGTGTGTGTATTGATCAAGGGCACTTCAGCAGGACAATGATATCATTGCTGTTGTGGGATCAATTCCGCAACCTTCTGGATAAAAGCCAGTCGTGCTGAATGCATCCTTTAGTCATTGTAGCAGCTCTTCTTCATGCATTTCCTGCAGTAAAACAGCAGACAAACAACTTTTGTGTATTAACCTCGACCTGAAATCTATACTCTAACACAATGAGCGGGCTCTGACTGCTGCTTGTAACTCCTGACACTAAAGAAAGAGAGAGAATGGGAACGGTGCCTAAATAAATTGCTACATGCAATTAAAACGTGGGAACTTCTTCACTGACTTCATTTATATTAGAAAGTTCATTGCTGTTGAATGTGCAGTGGCTGTTCAAGGGCGATGATTTCTTTTTCCCAGCCGCTGCATTCATTTCTCCTCATTTTCATAATGCTTGGCTGGTGGCTGTAAGGTGGCCAAATGCAGCAACATGTTAAGTTTGCATTATATGAAAACACTTAAGACCCGAGAGGATAAACCTGCGCCGATATGAAACATGCGCGCTAAGTCTGACATGATTAAAGTGCTGTTGTCTCTGTAGTCTAAAGGAGTGGTTCTTGTACTTTGTCATCCTAAGGACCGCTTAATAGAAACAATACCTGCATGTGTGGTTACGTTTTGTTTCAGGGGTAAAGTAAAGCAGTGATGAGAAAAACAACTGTATTCGTTATCTTTTTATCTATTTTTTTTTTTTTGAAGTAACTGAATATATGTTTGATCTGTTAATTTCTAAAAAGAATGAAAAAAACACCACTCAAAAAGTCCTAGAGTCCACGTTGACGTGATCAAACTACTTCTTTTTGTCCGACCACATCCAAAGCTCAAAGATATTCAACTTACAATGTTGTACTAGAGCAGCAGAAGTAGCAAATCTTCACGTTCGATGCGCTGAATCCAGCAAATGTTGTACATTTTTGCTTGTTAAATAACTTCAATGGCCAATTATCAAAAAGATTGTTGTCCGATTAAATAGCCGTCGATTGATTTATCAAAGAATCAAGTAATTGCTTTAGCAACTGAATTAAATACTAAAACATTTTTAATATTCTTCAAATTGTATTTACATTTAAAAAAGCTTTATAGGTTGACTCTAAAAAATGTGAAGATGTTTTTCATGGACATTTCAGATGTCAAGGTGCTGCCACAAAAAAGAAGATAGTCACAGTAGTGCACATGAAGTGTGACTTTCTCTAAAAAATCTATAGCTTTATTTGACTTCTATTTAAAATGTTTCATCTGTCAATGGCCTTCACCAAACAATCAAACAAAAGCTACCTTACTAAAGATCCCTTTGAGACCCAGAGTCTTTGGTTCTGTGAAGTTGTTATGCTCCCCAATAACCTGAAGCTGTTTGAATCTTTGACAACAGTAAAACTTCCTTGGCCCACCATTTAGCTGGGCTGCATGCTATTCAGGAGCTGAATGGGGTTTCAGACATTGGTAGTTCTCCAAGGTCAGGCCCCAGACACGCCTACACTCTTGGAGGCTTTTCTGCCACAAGAGCCTAGAAGCAACAGCGGGAAGAAAAAAAAACAGACTAACAAAAGCTTGCTGGGAAAAATGGTTAATGTAAAACATGAAGACATTAGTGGTTTATGGACTGTTAGGAAAGATAGAGTGAAGGAAAAAAACTCGGGTCCTCTTTTATGTGGCTGCAGGAAGTGTGAATATATGAGCAAATTTGTGTATAGATGCCTGTGTACAAAGGGTTGTGTATAAATGGACATACAAACTACAAGGATTGTTTTTATACACAGTGACACTTCTTGTGTCTCCTCTTGCCACATGGTGTCATCTGCCTATCCATCCTGTATGAATGTTTCTATATGCGAGGACTTAACCCTCAGCTCTTTTGCTATTTACTGAGGATCCTCCCTATGCTGTCCTTCCAATCCTCTGGATTTTCTGTAAATCCCAGGGCCTGGCCAGCACTGGTGATTTGTGGTTGGCTAGTGGGCAATTGACACATTGATAAATCCCCCTCAGATGGGGTGCGATCCGTTTGAATCAATACAGCCTTATCGGCTGACGGCCGTCACGGCTGCGACCATGTCGGTTCACCTCGGGTCCCTCAGAGTCGGCCTGATTTGTAGCATTTGACAACAAACATCTTCACGCCACGTGGTTCGTCAGAGAGTCCACGGGTGTAAATGAAGGCAGGACGTTGTCTGTCAGTGAGCAGCTGTAGAGAGGATGGGAGACAGCAAGGGAAAGGGAGGCAGATATAAAGAGAGACAGGCAGAGATAAAACACATAAAGACGAACAATATGGCCAAGATCTTCTATCCTGAAATATAGCGTTCATTAAATAGTCCAAATTAAATAATCACATGGTAAAGCATGTTTTTTCTATACTTCTGTATTTTCTTATTTAATTAAACACTTTAGTGTAAAATTAACACAACAGTTTCAAGTGAAATTATAGAGAAAATATAAATACATATTTCCAGCTCTACACTGACTATGTTTACATGCATGCACACACATATTCTGATTTCACTAGAGTCCAGTTTGTCAATTGCATTGAACTGAGTGGTAATGTAAAGTGGGACGAAAAGTGCAATCTTCAAATTATATTCCCTCAAAATATTTCGCATCAGATTTTCTGAGAAATTTGAGTTAAAATGTGCTTGTCATTATCAGTTTTGACGACGCAATTGTGTTGATATATGATTTTATCACGATATGGTTCCATTGACAGACCATAAATTATAGCCCAGCCCTAATTGGAGAACTTCTCTTTTCATATCAAATATGTCTCATTTACGGTTTTATAACCTGCTACGATTGACAGATAAAAGTAGAGCTTCTAACATTTCCTGCAGTAGTCGAGGGATTGAAATTGAAGACAGCATCCGCAGCACCATGAGCTGGTTCAGCTTCAGCCAGAGGATTCATATGGCTCGTTTCCACTGGCCAGGCTGTAGCTGTTCTCCGGCCCGTCTGGCTCAGATCCAGCTTCTCCTCTGTCTTTAGATCCGAGCCAAACCTTGCCGTTCCACGGCTCAGCCAGCCAGCCACGTTTCACAACTTTTGGCGAGACTCTGGCCAAAAGCTGGCCAAAAGCTCCAGTTTGGAGGATTAATGGTTACTGATTCTAAATTAAGTATCCCCTGCATATGCAGTAATGGAAAAGAGTCGAGCAACAATTAGCTTTAATAGCTAGCTCTACTTAATGCATATTTAATTTACGAAACGTGATTTTTGGAGAAGAGCAATAACACTGTCAAGTGCTTTTTGTTTTATTGTTGTGAAACTAAATGCTCTTCATGTCGTATGAAAAGTGCTTGTTATTTTCAAATTTCTCAGTTGTCTAGGTGGGGGGGCTTTTTAACAGAGACACAAACTAAACCCTATCATATGGTTGGATCCTGCTGTTATTTCTGCTACTCTGCTGTTGTGAAAAATAGGCTCTTTTTTGGGTGGTTGTAGGCCTGAGCCAAATATCAAAATGAACTATATGGAATTAGAGCAGAAAATATTATTTTGTGAAAATCTTCAGTTTCAGGAAAATGCTTGAAAACAGGGTGGGAAGGGCACAGAGAATTTCTTTTAAATAATAATAAAATTGAGTCTATAAAGAAACCATTTATTAGTCACTGTGAGTGAAACACTGCTTACATCGGAATGAGGGGGAGGGTAACTAACCATCTTCTGTAAAACTGAATAAGAGACATTTTAAGGAAGACAGTATTCTGTGGGAGCTTACGTAAAACACTTTTCATTAAAACAGTAAGAGGATGCTTAATGAAGAGTCTTTTAAACAGAGTGATGGGAGCCCTCAGGATGACAGCACTCGTAACACTAACATCTCTAACACTAAATCCATGCAGTTTCAGTCAAAATGGGGATCACACTTTTTTCATGAAATCCTCTAGCCTGATTTAGCAGCAGGGAAAGTTCAGGGGGAATACTTGTTTAGTGATTGGCACCAGAAAAGAAATGTAAATGGTGAACTTCAAGGATAAACGTGTGATATTCTGTATTTTTATTATTGCCATGAGAACCAAAACCATCAATATATGTACCCCATTAACAAGGATTGTCTGTGTATCGAAAGCCTGATATAGTGTATTGTTCTGTGCCATGGATAGTGGTTGTAATGGAGAAGTTACTTCTTTAGGCTTTACTTAAGTTAAAGTAGTAATACCACACTATAGAAATACTCCATTAAAAGTTTAAGCCCTACATTCAAAGCTGGAGCTAATTTCAACTACTTTATACTATTGAGTAGTTTAATCAGTAAAAACATAATTTTTTATGAGCTGATCATATACTTTTTATGTAAAATCTGAATCTGTAAAGTAACTATATAGATAATATGGATAAATGTAGTAGTGGAGTAAGATAACTACAATATGTCCCTCTAAAATGTAGTGGAGTGGAAGTATAACATAGCATAAGATGGAAATATTTAAATATTTTTTTGTTTATTGGATTGGACAGGTATTCTGTAAACCTACATTACAATGGCAGCACATGAAGGTAAAATAAAGTAATATTCAGTTAAAACAAAGCACAAGAATTGAAAAAAAAAATAGAATAGAAAATATCTATATATCATTTGAAACTGTTGTGTTAATTTTACACTAAAGTGTTTAAAATAGAACAAGCGCCAAACAAAATAAAAATAAAATACTTTTTAAAATAATGAATATTATTAAGGAAAAGAAGAAACATCGACAACAAGTATACTCCTTATAGACCGCCTGTGCTTAAACTAAACTTAAGAAAGTTTTTTTTACTTATTCTATTTTTTTTTTTATTAAAGTTTATTAATTATTATGTCCCTTATAATGTAGTTATGATATGAAGGTTTGCGCTTTTATTTTGAAGGTCTAATGTCGGTAGCAATCGTAACCGACTGTTCAAACAAGAGAAAAATATCGTTTTCCGTGTTTAAAAATGTCGTATTTGGTGTTTGTTTTGCACCTGACTAACAAGGAGACAAGGTTTGTTAGTGTTTCGTTTCACATTGTGTTTGATATTGAGTGATATTATAACGTTTTTTCATAGTTTGTAGTAAGTTTGAAAGCGAGTGTGTTCAAGATAGCTAGGCTTCTATATTAGCTTGATGCGCCGTTATTCCTGTATCCGGTCAATTAGCATTTCTGTATTCCGTGTTGTGACAGTAGCTTGTAGCTACAGTTGGCTATAAGTAGAGTTCAGGGAGACACAACTGGTGAGTAGGGTAACAATTATTTAATAGATATCCTCCAGAAACATCCCCAGTTGATTACTTACATGAAGTAAATAATTGTTTGTATTACAAGTTTTCTGAAATGTTATGTTTAAATATCTAAATGAGGCATTATGTTATTAAGTGTGCACATTTGCACGCATTTCCAAAGCAGAAATCTGAACATTGGATGAAGCCAGGTTCAAAATTCTTGTTTAATCTTGTTGTCACATTAGAGTCAAATGTGTTTACAGAGAGAATAGCCAAAACCAAAAAAAAGAAATCAATTGTCGCCATGGTTTTAGGAATAAAATGTTCTATAAATCAGGCTATGAATGATATATGAACAAACCCCTCTGTAAAAACTTTCAGAATATAGATAGGAATTACATTGGAAAGTTTTGTGTATGTAAGTGCTACTGAAGTGGAGAAAGTATGAGAAAAAAAAACAAACAACCTTTAAAGATATGTACTGTACAATTCCATACATTTTGGAAGACATTACAACTCATTATGAAACTTTCCCAATTGATTACTTACATGTAGACATGTCATTTTTTGTATTACAAGCTTTCTGAAGTTATATGTTTGATATGCAAATGAGGAAATATCTAATGCCAAAGTAATCTAATGTCTTAATGCCTAACTTTTGGTGAACAAAACTGACCCAGTCTCAGGCTGGACCAGAAACAATGAAAAATTGAGTGGAATATGTTGATCTGTAGCACTCTAATGTCATTAAAGAGTGAGGCCATCGTTTAGTTAGGGATGCTACAGCATAAATGAGTCACACTTTTGCACTGGGTGCTTCATTATGATGAACATGGCCACTGTAGGTTATTATGATTAATTTCCACGTACACCGCTATGCTGCTGGTAATACTCAGTAGGGCATCAAATATGTTTTATTCCATGATTAAAATGTTTTAAAGATTTTTTAAAGTTAAATTAACAAACAGAAACCATTGAGAGATGGACTTACATCATGATCTGTAGGATGGGATTTATAGATAATCAGAAAAATATAGCACTATGGCAGCTTTATCCTTTAATGCTTAATACAGATGCTGTTTGTCACAAGAGTTATGTTACTAAACTCAACTTTAATAGCACCTTCCATACAATCATACAGCCCAAAGAGCATCACAGAGCAATATTAAAACAGCACAGACATAAAAGTAAAAACAAAAATAGAATTTGCAAGACTAAAAATTACAAAAATATAATGTTAAATGTCATTAAAAGTAGTTCACGGAGCCGAGTACAGAAGTTATCTGTACAGAACAGGGTCCTCATAGTTGCACAGTGAGATTGTAGTGAGTGTGTGTGTGTGTGTGTGTGTGTGTGTGTGTGTGCGTGCGTGCGTGCGTGTTCACCCTTCGCTTGTCTGTCAGTCCTGGGAGTTCCCGCCCCCTCATGGTGCTGGATCATGGGTAGAACTCGTTCTGAATGTGGAGTAGCACCAAAGTCACTCCGTTTCTATCTCTGTCTGTTTTGTACTAGTGTGTCACTCTTTTCCGTCAGTCTCTTCTGAATTAGATGTATTGATATGAGTCAGACACCACACACATGCTGGCTGTTCACACTCGATGATTCTCACAGTATGACACACAGTAAGTCAAACACACACAGACACACACGGCAGCTCATGCAGTCCGCTCCCAGTGGACAGCTGGCCAGTGATACAGGCACATACACAGAGATACACTGGCAGGTTTCCACATGTTAATTTGTTGCACAGTAAGAGTGAACTGTTCTGTAATTTAAACAATTACACTGATTGACCTAATGGGGGCGCTATAATTACAACATTTTAATAACAATACATGATGTTTTTGATACAGCGGGTCCAGGTTTCGATGAAACTTGCACCATTGACACATTTAGCTCTGTGTTATGGTGAAAAGGATGGTCAACTTTTTCAAACATTAAAAGGGCCATAACTGTTGTACCGCTGCTTTGGGTTGTTTTAATTGAAATATTCTGTTACAGTTTTATTTAATCAACTATTTTGATCATTTATTAATGGAAAAAAAAGGCCCAACAACAAACAATTTGTTGCCTCCAGCTTCTCAGACCTGAGTATCTGCTGCTTTTCTCTGTATCACATCATTGTAAATCAACAGTAATAGGCTCCATTTGGGGTTTTGGACAGTTGGTTGAACAAAACAAGCATTTTGAAGATATTTCTCGGGCTCTTGGAAATCGTGATTGGCATTTTTCACATTTTTGTTTGACATTTTTAAGAGCAAATGATTAAACAATTAATCAAAAAGACAGTCACATTAATTCAAATTAATTGATTATGAAAATAATAATTAGTTGCAGCCTGCCTTGGAGGAAGGATGAATCTTTTTTTAGTTTACGACATCTGAGGGAGGGGGGGATTTTTATTTGGACAAAATGGATTTTTCTTGGTAAAAATATTAGGTTTGGATGGAAATTAAAACATATATTTGAAAACTTCCACTATCCACACTTACTAAAGGACAAATCTGTCAAAAATGCCTCGTAATTAAAACTCCACTCAGTCTCAGTTCAGTGTGTAATTCACAGTTCAGTTGATTTGTTTGCCATCCAAAAGACCTCCACACTAACTCAGGATCACATATTGATTGACCAACTGGGTGAAGGTCCAAGTTTAGGTCCTCCTGACCACATCTCTTCCTCTTTGCATCAGACTCATCGTTTTTGAGACACGTTGACCTGCGTTGCGCCCCGGTCGTGGCTTATTGGGCTTGACGCTGCTCGATGGTGACAACGCTAATTGTCAACATCTGGAAAGTGCTTGCCATCCTTTAGCCCTGCGCAGAATAAAACGTAGTGATCTGTCATAACGTGTCAGAGGAAATGAGCATCAGTCGAATGTCGGTGGGTGGAGGGGCAAGGGCAGGGGAGGAGCGGCGCTCATTCCGCCAACATTATCTGAGGGTTTTCTGAGGAGGGGGAGGAGGGTAAACGGCTGTTAGTGGAGTAATTTTAGGTCAAATACATTTACATGAATGTGTTTCCTTATAGAGTCTCCTCTGACTTCTGCTTCTGTTGCTCTTTACAACTACTGCACTTGTTCTACAACTACGACTACTATTATCACTTCTACCGCTACAATTACTACTGCAACTAGTTTTAGCATTGTGAAACTTTGTTACCACTCTTACTACTACTACTACCAACACTATTACTACTGCTACTACTACTTTAAATAGAAATATTAACAATTAAAAAATGACGATTTTGATAAATTTTTCAATGTTAATGTCAAAACGTCAAAGTACATTTTTCATTCAGAAATGTCAGTAAATGCTGTTTTCAGGCTCTCAAATATGAATATATCCTGCTATTCTCTTTTTTACATCATATTAAACTGAATATCTTTGAGTTTTGGACTCAAAACAAGACATTTAAAGACAAAAATGTTTAATTGATTAATACAAAAACTACTACTACTACTCTTATTACTACGACTACCACTACTACTACTACTACTACTACTACTACTACTATTGTTACAATTACCATTTCTACTTTAGCTGCTTCTAATAGTCTACTGCTAGTAGTCTCAACACATCTACTACTACTACTAATATTAATACTAATACTACTCCAACTACATACTGTTACTACATCCACATATTCTAGTATTATTTTACCACAGCTCCAACTATTAACTACTAATACTATAACTGTCCGTATTGTCGATATTATGGCTTAAACTACTGTTGCTGTAACTTTGTTTTAGTGCTTCTTCTCATGATACTGTCACTACTACTGTTGCTACTACCACTACTATTACTTCTACTTATAATACTTCTTACTTCCCCTCTACTACCACAATAAAAACAGTCAAGTGTGCAAACATTTTGACTGTTTAAGTAAATCACTTGCATTTGGTTATTGGTACATGAAAGACAATAACTATAGAAACATACACCACTACTAGTGCATATAATAAGACAAATAATAACAATAATGATAAATATGAATAACACTTATGAAGGTATACTCACCTGCTATAGAAAGTAGAAGCAGCAGTGAAGTATAAAGCTGTTGGACCTCAGCTTGTAATTCAGACTTGTAGGAGCCTCAGGCAGGGCTCTCCCAAAGTCCAGGCTTAAGAAAAGTAAAGGGTGTTACCAGGCTTTGGCTTTACATTGAGCTGTATGGGAGGCTTAGGCCAGCAGCCAGCACTGAGATCACTTTTTTGAACCTGATTTATGGAGTCATTTTTATAAGCTTTTTGTAGCTGTTAGCCTTTTGTTCTTTTTATGGCCCTGTCATAATTTGTTTTACGCATACAATGTATTTGACTGTTTTACATTTCATACTTGAACCCTTTCGTAAACTCAAATGTAAAAACTGTGATTTAAATAAAGCTTATAAAATTCATTTTAATGAAAACCAACAAACGAGCCAATCTCCAATAAAGGGAATGCTTGCCCTGCACTGCTGAATTCATATCTCAAAAAACAATGCCCTTTTTGATGTTGTCTCAAAGAAAAACCTGCATGGTCACAATATCTTTGTCTTATCACAATGAATCAATATTGAATTTATGCAAAAAAAAAAAAAAAAAAAAAAAAAAATGCAGCAGCACGAGCAACAACCTGGATAAAGGAAATTTACTGGGTTATTAAATAATACAGGAAAATGAGTTTCATTACAAAATGGAACAACCCATGGTCTTTTTAGAGGACGGGGGTACCTGGAGTGACATGCTTTTACATTCTGCATATTCCCTATTTTTAAAGATATTTTTCATTAGAAAAACATTTACCCTGAGAAAGTCTTGCTTCTGTCTAACTGTTGTATTGTTTTTGTCTTTTGTCAGGAAAGTGACAGCTTGTGGTGGGACGCCTTCGCTACAGAGTTTTTTGAGGAGGACGCCACTCTCACACTCTCCTTCTGCCTCGAAGATGGACCAAAGAGATACAGTAAGAGTCCTAAAATATACCGTATTTTCCGGACTATAAGGCGCACTTAAAAGCCTTTAATTTTCTCAAAAAACGACAGTGAGCCTTATAATCCGGAGCGCCTTATATATGGATTAATTCTGGTTGTGCTTACTGACCTCGAAGCGATTTTGTGTGGTACACGGCGCTCACGGCGCTCTGTCAAAATATTTTAGTACGACTTTGGTAAACTACAAAGCTGCACCGCTTGCAGCATTACGGCTACCGTGGTCAGGAGCGTCGCGGAGTGATACATACTGTGCTTCACCATAATATTACAGCGTGTGTGTGTATAAGGACCCCAAAATGGCGCCTGTCAAGAGACGCGTTTACGACGCGGACTTCAAACTCAAGGCTATCAGTCACGCAGTAGAACATGGGAATAGAGCAGCTGCAAGTGAGTGTATTGTGTTGTATTTTACGTGTTACAACTGAACAAGGTTGGGAGTTATTGTGAATACGCTAACGTTTGATTTAGCGGTATCAAACTGTTTTTTTTACGTGTTACAACTGAACAAGGTTGGGAGTTATTATGAATACGCTCATTAACGTTTGAACAATGTTGAGAGTTTTTGTGAACACGTTTAATAAAGTTTGACTTATCTGACTGTTTTGTTTCGCTTAATGCGCCTTATAGTCCGGTGCGCCTTATATATGAAAAAAGATCGAAAATAGACTATTCATTGACAGTGCGCCTTATAATCCAGTGCGCCCTATAGTGCGGAAAATACGGTATCAGCAAACCACCAATAATGCAATAATTACAGTTTTTTATTCTTTTGGAAGGAAAAGTCCATTCATTCAGTTCACATCGAGTATTCTTTGATTAGTTTTTCTTCTGTTGTCTTTATGTAAAAGTGGAAAAACTTACTTAATGCTGGTTTGTGCGTTTATGATGTTTTGACCTGCACAACTTTCACCAGGCATCTGAGGGTTTTTTTTCACTTTTATTCACTGCCCTCCCACAACCTGTGTTACATTCTGGTTTACAGAGCTTTTCTCAGTTACCACTGCCAAGGAGGTTTTGTTTTTGGTACTGTTTGTTTGTCTGTTTGTCAGCAGGATAATGGTATAACTACTGGCCCGATTTTCATGAAACTTGTTGGAAGGGCGTAGCAAGGGCCAAGGAAGAACCCATTAAATTTTGTAGCGGCTCCAAACCACACGGCGGATGCACAAATTATTTTTCAAGTATAGAAACAGCCTTGGCGGAGGTCTGCGCTCTCAGAGTGCCCTTCTAGTTTGTTGTAATATATGTTTATATGTTATAAATTCTGTCATCCCATTTCTTGAAAGGGTCTTAAACCAGCAACCTCCTAGTAACATGCCCATGTCTGTCAGTACCAGATTGTCCCCATAAGACTCTGCCACAGAAGTTTAGTGGCTGAGAGGGACAAACCACCATAATGCACCATAGTGCTGAAGTTTACAAAGAGAAATCCCTCGTACTCGGATACCTCACTCCGGTGTTCAATCATTCCTAGGACGGATTTTGTGATGAAATGGGGAAATATTATTTGGTATTTCCACTTTGGTTCTACCAGTTTTGTCTTCTTCCAGTTACGTTATTGACTTCCTACATTTCCAAAAATGCCCTTTAACCCCTCAAGAAAAAGAAATGTAAACCTGAAAAAAAAGATCTGTACTACTGAGTCAAACATTTCTGCATGGTGCTCTATGAGTCTCCTCTCAGTGAGAAAATTGGTATCTGTCCCTCTTGTAACAATAGTTTTCTCTCTGTGTATGAGATTGCTGAACATTGGTGTAACATCACACGTAACTACTGGTAACCTCTTTCTTACAATTTCATCACAGGTCTCTATTGTGGCCTCTGCTTTTTAAATAAAGATGTAAATATAAACCACAGTCTTGAAATAGCCGAACTATTGGGTATATCTGTATTGAAACGCTTCACAAAACATCTGCTTTTGTGCAAGATCATAGTGGCAGTTCTTTAAGAAAGTGTGTTGCTATCTTTTTACCTAGAGGAGTGCAGTACAACCTGATAACATATCTATATGGTTAATGTTTTGAGTTGAGAAGTTGGAGGAGTCATGTCGAGCTTCCTGGAAAAAAGCTGTGTTAATTTTTTTAGATCAGGATCAGACACTGTTAGGTGACTAGCTGTTTGAGCACGTTAGGACATGGATTTCTTCTTGTTGAATCATCAGAACAAAAGAAGACTGGGTGCGTTACAATATATCTGGCTCTTTGGCAAAAAGTCCGTATACGTTAAAACATTAGTAGAGAAGTCAACTAACTCCCAAGGAGCATTTCGCTGACAAACAACCAATCCTGGACTTTAAAACTCAAGATGAAGATTTGTACTTCATAGAAACATGATAAAACATTTAGCTTTTTAAATCAGTTCAGTTTTGAATTCTGGGGTATTTCGGATTAATTTGACGATCATGGCGTTTTGTTCCCAACTGCATCAACAAAGAATTAGCTACAGCTCTGATTTCGCGCCTCTCCATAGCAACGGTATCTGAGGCTCATTGGTACAGTAGTATTTAGAGCCGACTGCTATACCAAACTAACAGAATAAAACATGATTTCTTAGAAATGTAGTATAAATAGTTAAAACTGATGGCCACAACATAAACTTATAGAAGTCCTCACATTATCTAGGATACTGGTAGATGGGAAGATTAATACCACTCAAATGTCTGTGAGTTAAGTATGAAGACTGAAAGCAAGGGGAAGCAGCTAGCCGGGCTCTGTGCAAAGTTCAGAAATACTTTGTAAGCATACTAAATAATAAGTTGTTGTCTGTTTAATCAGAACACAAACAGAAATGTAAAAACTACATTATGACGGTTTTAGGGAGAGTTATTAGCAGAAACTATTTCTTGGTGAACAACAGTGACTTCATGGGATCTTGGCGTAGCCAGGCAACCAGAAAGGGTTGCCAGGAAACCAGAGGTGACTTTACAAAGAAGTTCTGGCCATTAAAACAGTTTGTCAAGAAATATTTACAGTACACAACGTAACTCCCTTCGAATCCACGAATAGTTACGACTAAGCTTTAGAGGTGTTTGTAGTAATATCTTTTTTTTTTTTTTGACATCCTGGCTAACTGTTTCCTGTCGTTTTCCAATTTCCTTAACTTCTGTGCAAAGTCACCACTGGTTGCCTGGCAACATCACTGTGACGCCAAGATTCCATGAAGTCACTGATGTTTACCAAGAAATTGTTTGCGCTAATAACTCTGTTTAAAACCAAATATCGTTGTTTTTACATTTCTGTGTTCGGATTAAACAAACAAGATACAACATGTGAATAAGTATGCTTAAAACTTATTTTTGAATTATGGATTAAGCCAGGCTAGCTGTTTCCCCCTGTTTCCAGTGTTTATGTTATGCTAAGCTAACTGCCTCTTGGCTCCTGTGCGATAATTAACACACTATCATGGGTGATATTGATCGTCTCCTCGAACTCTCGGAAATAAGTTACTATTGCTTTAAGTGAAATTTCCAGGTAGATTTTCTATATTCTCACAGGCTCCTGCTCAGTTTCATTGTTGTCTTTTTAAAAGGTTGAAGGGGCCTGAGTTTCAGGAAGTGTTCTCCACATTCTGTAGTCTTCAGCGGCAAATGACAGAGCAGAGGCTGTTATTGAGTTTGTGATATTGTCCCCTTCATCTCATCTGCATAGGTTCGTGTTTTGATATCTGAAACATATTGAATATCACACAGACAAAGATAAGGACGTGGTGCTCTGAAATGAGAAGATGTGTGTGTGGTGTCTGCTGTGTTTGTGTGTGCTAGTGTGTGTGTGTGCTTCAGCTCAGTCATGGAGGAGGAAGAGAGAGAGGGAGTGGAGGATTGTTGTGAGCCAGGCCTCGGTTTGCTTTTCAAATGTAAAAATAAAAAATCCCCAGTAGTGTAGAGACGGTAACCCTGTTCCCCCGGGAACGGGAGGCTTAACACCATGGCGATGATGACTCACCGTCAGTCGCAAGCCTTCCTCGATTCACATTCAGGTGCGCTAAGTTACACACATGCACACACAAACACATCATCCAGGAAAAATACACCACCTTCTATGCTACAGATTTGACTCCAAACAAAAACTAAGAATGACACCTTCTGAAATTGATGATGTTGTCTGTCTATTCTTTACAATTGGCAGCATTATAGAAAGAGAACAATACACTGTATCATACAGCAAGTGATTGTTGTATACGTTTCAGTTAGCTACTGCTCAGGGCTTAGTATTGACGTTAATTTAAGATACAATTATTCAGCAGGTAGGAGGACTTCAGTGTCTTTCTCAAGATTACTTAAAAAGTTTTTGGAGAGAATGACATGTTGGTTAACTTACCATAAAAGATGGTAGCAAAGACACAAAAAGCATCCAGAATCCACTGCTGGCTTCAAAACAAAGTTGAGAAAACTAGGAATAGTAAACAAAACCATTTTTATTTAAAAAAAATTATGGTTTAAAACCACTTTGGTTTACTTTTATATTCTACATTTTAAGTTATGTTGACATGCTATGTTATTTTAGTTGCAGCTACTCTCATTTAAAAGAAAATGTATTTATGTATTGTATTATTTTTTCAATTATTCAGTTAATCAGTTGGTTTAAAAAATGTCAGGAAATAGTAAAAATTCCCATCACAGTTTCCCAAAGCCCAAGCTAACGTCTTCAATTGATTTTGTTTTTTGTCGGCCAGTCAATAACCCAAAGATAATACGTTTACTCTCATAGAACAATAAGAAAACCAGCAGATATTCACAAATGAAAATGTTTTGATGACGACAGATCTGCTACTAGTCAAATCACCAAAAATAGAATATTTCAAATTTAATGAAATCCCAAAGTTTGTAACTGCATATGAGCAAAAAGATGAAGCAAGAAGATGTTTCTGTACTTTCTATAGTGTTTGGTTTGGGTTATTTGTGTACAATACAAATACAACCGCATGCAGTGTAACTTTTTTTTACTTCATAAGGAGAACAGATTAAAATGCTTATTTCTCTGTTTACTTCAATCCGCGAATAAAAAAGAGATGTACAAATGTGAAAAAAAACTGAAAAATCTAGAGCATGTCAGTGCATTTAAATTGAATCCTATGCTGCAAAGTCTGCCAGTTAGTTTAGCAGATGGGGCAAAGGTGCAAATAAATATGATATGAAAATGATGCACGATAAACTGAAGGGACTCTTTATTATTGCGACTTTAAAATGTGAACCTGGTGGTTACAAAATGCACACAAAAGAATAATGTATGTAAATGTAAATATACTAATATGTGGCTCAGCATTTTTATTAGAGTGTTAGACAGTTGCAATATTTGAATATGTTGGTGTTTTTTTTTTAGGTAGAGGTCTACCTTTTCTCCGTGAAGCTTTTTTATTCACCTTTTCTGTAACACAGAATCATTCTTGTGGCACGAACATTTCCGTCCTCTGTGTTATCAGGGGGCTTTAGACTCCTGCTGCATCCTTTGTTTTATTTTATTTTACTGTTGGCAGTCCAGAAATTTAAGCTCACTCTGCTCATTGTTAGTCACTCTGTACTAGAGCATCAGCTAACTGCCTAACATATAAAATGTAAATGTGACCGCCAGTGGCCTTACTGTGAAAAATCTTTGCTTGCAGCCCTGGGAAAAGTGCATATACATATGTAGTTATCGCCACGCAGGTCAGAACACTGACCAGTGGAGATGTGAGGGTGTGGGTGGAGGAACGTGGTTACCAGTGGTCATCCATACATTTCCGAAGAGTTACACCAAAAGGTCGTAAAATATCAGACAGTTTGTACTAAGTAAGGTTTAAAAAACTCAGTATGCAGCACTATGGATCCTGGATGTGAATCCTAAGGCTAAAGTCCTGTAGTGTAAAAAGATTTGTGTTTAATATTATAAAGCTTATTTTAGCTCCTCTGTATCACACAACATTTGTCGTGGCTAAAGAGAGAATATTTGTATCTTTAAAGATCAAACATACTAATCTAATCAAGTCTTTATATTTGTGTTTTATTATAAAGCTACAGAGGAGAAAAAAAAAACATTTGAGGTTATGTTTGTAATATCCCTTTAAATCCTTCATAATGTATTCATTATTCTACAGAGACACTTTCTGTACAATGTATGGAAGTGTAAGAACAAAAATCGTTGCTGAAACTGAATTATATATTTTGAGTCATACACTAGCTTATATGATAATTACCAGAAAAACTATTATATTATATAATAATTTCACTCCAGTCTGAGGTGCTAATTTCATAACGTTCAGCGGAGGAAAAATAGGAAAAGCCAATTTACCTAATCTGTTTTTTTTTATTGCATGGACCTGTGTTAAGGTGTAACTCGTCTCCAGCTGGTGTTCATTGTGGCCTCTCAGAGGAAATAGATCATATTGGAAATGCCTGCGTGTTAATTGTTTGAGGACAAACACTAATGCATTTATTTCCTCCCTGAGTCTCCAATTCTTTATGCTGAAATCAGTTCTGAAGCTTAACAAGGGCTGATTAATTAGTCGATATACAGAAAGCTCATCGTCAACTTTGTTAGTTTTGATAATCGATGAAGCATTTCTGTCAATTTTCAAGCAAAATAAGCCAAACATTCGCTCTCTCCTGCTTCTCAAAATCTGCTGCTTTTCTCTATATATCACTATATGTTTGTAAATTGAATATTTTGGTGATTCAAGCCAGCTACCTTTTGAGCGCAAGCCTGTTTCTCTGCATCTCATGTAGTGCTGAAACAATTAAGCCGATGAAACAATTAGTTTTCAACAGTGCTCAAACGTCAAAGTTGATGGACAATATTTCCCTGATGTTGAATTTTTGCTCTGAGAATTCACGATTGTTGTTGTTGCTGCTGTTTACATTCCCCCTGATGCAAATTCAGAAAAATGCATTACAGGAGTTCACTAGCATACTTGTGTAGCATAAATGGACGAGGCTACAACTGCAGTGTTGCAGAATAACAATAAATGATCCTTGAATCGAATGCTTGAATTCTTGAAAATTAGTCAATGAAAAGAGAACTGATTAATTGTCTAACTCAATTATCAAGGAAAAACACCAATCACTCACTGATTCTTCCTTCTGAAACGCTACTGTTCTCTGTTTAAATTCATTGTAAACTGAATATAATTGCAATTTGAAGACTCCACTTTGGGATTCGGAAACTGTGATGGGCAGTTTTTCCTGCTTTTTAGACATTTTACTTATTTTATTAAAGAAATAATCAACAGATAATTTGATAATGGAATTAGTTGCTACCTTAATTTCAAATGCAGGGTATTTTTCATTGGCTCCTGTCATTTTACTGTTCTACCAGCCAATTAGAGACTTAAACCTTCAAATGACAGTTTGGTGAAATGGCAGAGATTTGACAGTCTTTAATGGCCAGAGCATATGGCTGCTGTCTGCTGTCTGAATAATTCCCCACCCTGTGTCACTTATGAAAAGCAAACTTCACCAGATCTGTTGTGTCTAATTGTAATCTACATGTATCAGTAACAATAACCATGTCAGAAGACAACATAAGCAGCTTATCCAGACCGATTGCATTATTTCTTGCCTCGTCTTCTTCTTGCAAAGATTTGAAGAGCACCAAATGTGAGCACTGAGAATTTGTAGTCTCCAGTATGTCATAATATTTTATAGCGTCTTTGGAAATAAAACTTATTAAAGCCTCGTATTGCCATGTCACTATATTGCTTTGATAAAAGTTAATACTTTTAATGTTTGCATCGAGTTTCATCTTTGGAGGGAGAGTGTTTTGGTGCATTTTTGTGTACCCCTGTGCGTGTGTAAAACCCTTCTCCATCAGTGCAGGCCAATTATTGTTTTCTACACCGAATATTCAGAAACTCTATCTAATTATACCCCCAATTGCCATGGCCTTAACATTCGCCCCAGTACCTTGTCTGGCTCTGCAATCTATGAGGCATCTGATGAAAGCTGCACTCCATGATGCAATCAAAGAGCAAGGCTCATTTTAGAAGTAGTTCAAACAAGAGAGGGAAAACTCTGCATGTTTAGCGGGCTGATTCAGGGCAAACTGCGAAAGTGATTCACAACACATTTACAATTCATCTAGTTATTCTTGCATTGCAGCACGCAATAATTGCAGCGATAAAATGACCACAGCTAATAATCTTTAAGCAAGCATGAGGACGTAATGAGGAGGAAGAAAACTCTGGGAAACAGCTTTAATACGTGTGAAGGGGTGAGGCAAACAGCCTCTGCCGTGAAGTAAGCTTAACAAGGGACTCACTTGGTGCTATGAATTAAAATCGTGAAGTTTTTAATCAATAAACATATGTTTTTTTTTTTATCTTTTCTTAGGCCATTCTTGCAAATACCAAAAACATAATGCTTATCAGCTTTAACAAGTCATAGTTGGATTGTATCTGAAAATATCCTTCCTAATACATACATTAAAACATTACTTCTTTACAGATTTTAGTCCAATGAAACACTAATGATATTTTGAATTGTCAGTTTATTTTGTGTTTCAGTCTTGTATTGAGCACACAATAGATGTCCCGTAAAATGAAAACAATGCACTAAAAGAGGCTAAAAAGCTGCAGGGTTGCATGAACATGTTTTTTGTTGCATCAGTGAAAAATAAATGACCCCTTTCACATCACTTGTCATTTGACTTCATATTAATAAAATAATTATTAAGGCAGCCTTTAATTTAGAGATGCAACGATTAGTTGATCGTCAGAAAAATTATCACTAACTATTTTAATAATTGATTAATCGTTAAATATTGTAAATTTTCATGCAAAAAATGCCAGCAAATGCTGTTTTCAGACTCTCAAATATGGAGATTTCCTGCTTTTTTCAGTTTTTTATCATATTAAACTGAGTATGTTTGGGGTTCGGACTGACAAAACAAGACATTTATAGACATCACATTGGACATTGAGAAACTGGGATAGACATGTTTCACTATTTTCTGACATTTGAATGATTAATTGAGAAAATAATTGTTAGTTGCAGCCCTACTTTAATTAATGTTATTAAGTCCCCAGTTCTAGAAATACAAAATAGATAAATAAAATAATTAATAAAAATAACCACCACCACAAAGCTTTAGCCAATTCCTATAGGCATCATAATGATAGTGATGTGTGTACTTTCTATATGATATTAATGTTAATGGCCAGTCAAGACCTCTACATATCTTAATGAAATTACCAGCCAGTCTCAGTCCAACCTTGGCCCTAAACACAATCTAAATAATATTTACAGACATACGTACAATATTTGTGTGAAAGAACCTGAGTGGAGATCTGAGATAGAAGGATAAGTCTGGTGCTGTGATCTGACTCCCTTTCTGTTGAATAAAAGATTGACAGCTAAGGGCTGGGAAAGGCTTGTTGGAGGGAGGCTGTGTTATTGAATTGGGTGGTGGAATGAAGAGAAGGAGAGGTGGAGTCCCAAATGAAGGTATGGGAGTGGTGCAGTGTCAGGCCTGCCTGTCTGTGTGTGTGTGTGTGTGTGTGTGTGTGTGTGTGTGTGTGTGTGTGTGTGTGTGTGTGTGTGTGTGTGTGTGTGTGTGTGTGTGTGTGTGTGTGTGTGTGTGTGTGTGTGTGTGTGTGTGCGCCTCTGTATCTTGTGTTTTCTCTGTTCGAGCGATGACGAAGGTTTGTGTGTGAATGTGAATGTGTGTGTGTTGGTTTGAGTTAAAGGGGGATGGCGATACTTCTGTGGAGGGGGTTGTTTTGAAAAGAGGAGGGGAGAGAGGGGCGGTGGTGGTGGTGTGTGAGGCTGCTTTACAGAGAGATGGATAGGATGGATTGAAGGTGTAGAGCGGTGATTGGCAGGCGGGATGATGCGGCCCTGGCTCAGCTGCAGCGCTGAGATGTAGCCTGCTGCTGATTGACAGTCGAGCCGAGCCTGGGAACCACAGCGCTGGATCGGCCGCAGACAGAGAGAGAAAGAGAGGAGAAATTATAGATTTAAACCAAAAAGATATTTAGCCACAACATTTTTCTGTGCGTTCTGTTCCTTGGTAGTTCGACACTGCCATCTATTGTAAACTCAGCTTGTGGTATTTTCATTATATTTCTAACGGTTCACAATGTGCTAATCGAGCTTCTATGTCTTTAGCTGTGTTTGGCAAAGGGAGAACAATGAAGAGAGAAATGCAGACAGTAGGAAAGACGACTGCAGGAATGACAGCAAACCCTTCAGAGAAACAAACAATGAGTCATAAGGAAAGCACAGGGAGGGTGTAGAAATCTATTAAATGTATGTGAGCAGGCGAAATAATGTAAGTGGTCTGCAATATCTGAGTAACAAACATCTACTTTCATCTTTCACAGCAGTTGTAGCCTCAGGCTTTAAGTAATGTTTTATTTTCATTATTGATAATTTTTTATATTTTTTCCCTGGATTGATAAACTTTTTAGTTTATAAAATATAAAAGACGGTGTAAAATACCCATCACAACTTACCAGAGCCAAAGGTGATGACTTCAAAACGCTTGTTTTGTCTACAACAATCCCAAAAGCCAAAGATATTGAATTTACAAAGACAAATACATTTTTGAATCCCATAATCAGTTTGACATGTTTCTTGAAAAATAACTTAATAACTTGTAATTATATATTGTCAATCAACTCATGAATTAATTAACCAACTTTTACAGCGCTATTCAATTCTTTGTTAAATTGCATTCATTGAATTCTCAATGTGTGTTGTAGGTATTGGACCTTTTTTCAAGGAGGAAAGCCTTGAGTTCTTTCATGTGTGTTTGTAAAAAACAAAAGGTTCAAAAGTGTTTAGCGATGCTGATTGATGAGGTCGTGCAAAGTGTTTCATTTCATCCCAGTGTCCACAAAGCTGCTTTTTAAATAGGTTAATTACTTTTTTCCATTGCTTGGTGACCTAAGTTTTGTATCTCTAACCCCGTGTTATGCAACTTTGTGCTCTGGCCTTGGATACAGGCAGTTTCTGAATGACTGCAGCGCTGTAAATACCAGCTTTATGAAGCCCTCACTCGCATCACACAGGATTTGGCTGTGTGCCAGTCTGAGGTGCTCATTTAATTCTGTGGTAACACAAAAAAGTCTTTGTCTGTCTCCGTCAGTAAGTTTTGACCTGGAGGTCCTCAAAGGATTATTTTTTTGTCCAAACCATCGTCTGTTTGCTTCTGTAGGATTTCTGACCATTACCAGGATCCCACTCCTGTAGGAACACACTTGCAAAGGTTCTTTCTTCTGAAACCCTTTCTGCCCCACCCTTCAGTGAAAATGAGATGCATGTAGCATTTACATATATTTTCTAAATATAAAGAAATGCCATTACAGTTACTCAACAATTTAATAAGCCCCCCCTTAGAAGACATGGGCTAAAAATAAGCCTGACTACGTGCCTTTAAATGTAAAAAACAAACAAAAAAACAGCTACTATTTAAGACATTAAAACATAAAAGTGGATAGACAATGATGGATCATGTCCCGGTTTCTCTGATAGTTTATGTTTTTTTTTACAATAGCAACCAATAGAAACAAGATGCTGGAAGGTCAGAGCAGCAGTGTTATTGTTACTATTTACAGATCTGATTCAAATGAGAGATGCAAGTTTATTTAATGGTATTGATGTTTAAAGAAAATACACAGTATGTAACCAAGTACAGATAAATGCGAGGCAAACTAAACTGAAACTTAACTTGGTTTGGTACTGTAATCCTATGCACATTAATAATGTTAATGTCAATGATTAATTTCTTTATTTATTATTGTATCATGCATACAAATAGGCCCAGCTTGGGTGGATTTACAGGATACCACAAGTCATTATAAACCAGATGCATAGTACAGCGCATATTTTAAAATATAACATGAATATTCACTTTACTTACATGGTCAGATTTTTAGACATTCATGTCTACAACACTATATTTCATTAATTACTAAACAAAGCACAACTGTAACCAGCAAGAGAAACTAAAATTAAGACTTATAAACTAGCCAACTTCAGCAACCAGTTTACTGTAAGACTAAAACAACTAGTATGTTATACTATTTTCATGTATCTTGCTTTATATATGCTTCCATATGGTTGATAGTAAAGATATCTTACCCCCAGCACAGTAAGATCCTGTTGCAGCTCTCTATTTTTCACTTGAAGTTTGACATTTGTTTGCAGTTCTTGTGTCCTATAACTTTGTTGAAATTGGCTATTAAAACAAAAAAAAAGTACAGTATTTAGTGGTATTAAATAATTATTAAGGGAATCAATTCTAATTGCGAGTTGTGTTTTTGTTATTTTAATCCCCTTTTTGACTGCAACTTCTCCCTGATGGCAATTAAGATATTGAGTTTTGCCAGTTGATTGTTTAGTCAGTGCCGGGAACATTAAGAGTTTTACTATTTTTGTCTATTTTTCACCCAGCGATAAGCCCATTATTGTTGCCTCTCTGCAACTGGCCTCCGCTCCTCTCCGTGTGTGGTTTGTGCAACCAATCAGATCAGATGCCACCAGTCTGAGCTAGAGGAGAGTAAGGTTAACATTTTGGTGGCTACCTCGCATTACCAAGCAAATAGTAGGAAAAGGATGGATTTCATCACAGACGCTAGATATCCAGGGTTGAAAATTATTAATCAATCTCTTACTGTGTCATGAAAATTTGTGAGTGAGGCATATCAAGCCGGCATCAACAATTATCTGAAGAAATTGCTTGATTCCCATGAAAAGAGGCAGCAGCACTTTTCCTGTATGTAGCTGACAACACCCTATCAAGTCTTATTAATGTTTCAGCAAGACATAAATAAGGAGACATATTCCTACTTATGACTTCCCTCTTTGGTTTCTATGTCCCCCTTGTTACTGCGTGTAACCTTATGATGGCTTAACCATGACCACTGTAGAACCATACTGCACATACAGAAGTTGTATAGAATTATCTCAGCCATATGTTTTAAGTGAATTCATCATTACTAATTAAATGTATTTGTCTGTGTAATTTGAGTGTATTAAACATTTTATGATAATGAATATTTTAAAATGAGTCATGCAGAGTTTATGAAAATATTCTGGCTCTGACACTCTGTGTTAAGTGGGAAATCATTTTTTAATATTACACCATGATATACTGCAACTTTCAGCCTCAAATTAACGGTGTAACTGAATAACCGAGGCAATTAAAATGATGAGGAATCACCATGATTGAGATGAAGACAGAATGATACAGGAAACTCTATGACCTTATTATTCTCTTCTCCAAATCAACCTTTTTGCATTCATGCCAATCAATAATCGAGGCTCAAATGGATGTGAATCCAGTTTTGATTTCTGTTATTCTCTTGGCGATCTTTTAATGCATGTGTGAATCTGTGGGTGTAAGCACAGTGTGCATTTTATCTAAGAGTTTGATGAAAATATACAGCAGCAGGCGTGAGCAGTGGCTTTGTTGCACTGTTTGACCAGAGAAGAAAGACATAGTCCTTTTAAAGACATATGGTTCTTCTGAGGCTGCCCGGAATAGTCGCCTTTTCGTTCTAAAACAATATCCAATATCTGAAATAATTGACGCCTACTCATGCACAAAAAGCCTCCTGGCATTAAAGTAAAGCACATTAGGAGGTACCTGCAATTCTTTTTTTAACAAAACAAAACAGAGGACTCTCTTCTTAAAATTATTATTGTGTGCCATTGCTATTTTCTTGTGTGCCATTACTTCACTCGCACTTTTGTTTATTGAGTGCTGTCAACAAACTACTGTCGACAAAGGACATGAACAACAAATAAAACATTCAAAGAACAGACTTCACAGTTTTTTTTAAGCAATAACACCTGACTTTGTTGGCATGTGTGTGTGGAAAAAAGTGTGTGGAATAAGAAGCATAGTCTAATTTTGTATGTTAAGTTTTTCAAGTTCTACATTTATCAAAAGGGGACTTGAACCCGACCTACTTTCTATAGCAATAATATCCGAGAGGTCTTTTCCTTATTGGGATTATGGGCATGACAGCGAAGCAGTTAGCTATGACGTTTAGCTGCTGGCAGGAGGGCCCATAATTTACCATAAAAAATGTCCTATTAAGTGTTCTGGACTTTCAACAATACATGACTAATGGCTAAAAACTTTTCTTCACAGTGAGTTCAGAATTTGAAACAAATTAGTTCCTCAGTTACCAAAAAAATAAGCATGCCAAAAAATGAAATATTCAAGTAGAACTTGGCATGCTTTTTAACAGGGTCATCATCAGGCCTGTGCTAATATGTCAGTCTGAAAACTGAAACTGGACGTCTGAAGCCAGCCTTTAAGTTGACGCAGCACATCATCTGTGTGGGCATCTTGGAAGTTAGGAGATTGATTACAGTTGATTACATAACTTGGCTGTCTGACTGTAATGGTGGTGTAGTGGCTCCTACAATATGGTATCATCAGCAATAGAGTCTGTTTACAGACTCTGTGGAGAGTGGTCAGTCGGGTTGGTTTCCAGGTGGCCTGGATCAGGGTGGGAACCACTGTATGTAGCTAACAGGAAGTAGGGAACAGCTATCGGAGGGCACCAGCTGTCCGTGAGGATGGGCAGGTCCCCTGGCTTCCTGTTTCTCAACACTCCTCGTGCCCCGGAGCAAAACAAAACCAGCTTCCCCTTCTAGTTTGAGAAACAATAGATGTTGCAAACAGCCATTCTTTTCTCCCTCTATTCCTCCTTCCTCACCTTTTCTCCATCTTTTTTCTCTCCAACATTTTACTCCTCTCTCATCTTCTCTTTTTCTCCCCTGTCTCTCATCAACCTCTTCTTTACTTTATCATTTTCCTAATGGTTGCATATGTACAGTATGTGTCTAAACATGTACAGTCTGTGTTATTCTCTGTGTGTTGCATGGCAGATAGGTGGTCAGTGCAATACAGTTTGTAGTAGGTGGGAATTTTATTGGCAGAAAAATGTTGCCGGCTATTCGGGATGTTAATAATTAACCGGTTAACCATAAACCGACAATAATAATTTTGTCTGATTAATGCTATCAGTTAAACTGTGCAAAATTCGGAGGAGCGGCTCATCACTAAAATGCGAATAGCTGGTCTGCCCACCTGAAGTGAGCCTGAGCGAAAGTTGTTGCTAAATTCGAGGCTAACCTTCATCACTTTAATAAGCAGGTCCATTGGTTATCGATACAGCTGGGCGGCTCGTTAGGCTCTTAAACCACAGCAGCTCCCCTGCACTAGTCTTGTTGGTTAACGGTAATGATCAGTTAATGAGGGTCGTCTATCGGTCAGAAAAAAAATCAAAATTAGCATCCCTACAGGCCAAACATTTATACCGATTTGTCTTGTTTTGTCGCTTCAAAAAGGTGTGAAAAATATTGTGTGTACATGGTGGAGAGGAGGGAACAAAAAAAATGTTGTTAAGATATAGTTTGTACATACAAAACATAAATTCTGTGTAACAATGTGGAGCAAAAAGGAAATGTTCTTCCTTTTAAAAGGGAAAAATGCTGCATATTCAAAATGTGGAAATTGCAGTATTCACTACTTCATTGTGAGCCTACATTTTTTAATAAGGGAAATAAACATGAAATTACATTTAAAGTATCCTGGGAAAGTCTTCCCATGAGGTCTCTTACAGGACACATCTGCAATTTGTTTTTGCTGAAATGGAATTTGTGAATGTTTGCTACAAGTCATGATGACAAACATGCAGTTCATGAAAAAATGAAGAGTAAAGTGCAACATGAGCTTTTAACAGTAGAACATTCCAGAAAGGACAACAAGATGAGCTCAGAGAGAGAGGGAGAGAGACAGAAGTTTTATTAATAATGAATAACATTTTCATCCACACACTGGAGAGAAGAAGAGGAATTCCACATGGAAAACATGCAGTGTATGCATACCACACACACGCACTCAGACTGGCATGTGCACACTCATATTCATACACATAAGCTCATTCTGAAATACGTGCAACACACAAACACAGTGAGGCAGGGAAAGCATATGCATCTGCAAACATGCACAAACACACACATAACATCACAGAGGGAGGAGGGCTCACCTGGTCTCAAAGACACACGAGAAAAAGTGTTGGCATATGTACAAAAACACACATACAGTGTACAGACACACACACACAGAAGAGCACATTCACAGTGCAAAGTTATTGACACATGGAGAAATCCATATTTATATATAATACAGTGGTGGAGACCCATCAGTCTCCATAGTCTATGAAATGGCCTGCACCGCTTTACTTAAGGTATTAAATGTTTATGTGGTGCATTTTCATTCCTCAATAACCATGCTTTACACACACAAACTCACAGACGCGCACACTCGTGTACACACACGCTCACAATGGTAGTAACAGCTTCCCAAATCAGATGAGAAATTCAAGTCAAAATGATATGAAAAATGATCATCTTCTTTTGTATATATCCTTTTGACAATAAATGGCACGAAAATGACAAAATTTTTGCTTGTATTACCTCCTGCAATACTCTAACTAAAATCTGTCCCGACTCAGCAGGTAGAGTGAGTTGTTTACTTATCACAGGGTTGGCGGTTTGATCCCCTGCTCCTTCTGTCAACATGTCGAAGTGTCCTACAGCAAGATGCTCAACACCAAATTGCTCCTGCTGGTGTCACCAGCGCCTTGCATGGTAACTCGCTGCCGCTGGTGTGTGTGTGTGTGTGTGTGTGTGTGTGTGTGTGTGTGTGTGTGTG
>CALSBV010000271.1:2527224-2547375 GCA_943590825.1 Bovichtus diacanthus
GTGTGTGTGTGTGTGTGTGTGTGTGTGTGTGTGTGTGTGTGTGTGTGAGAAACAAATTGTAAATAGCTTTTATTAAAAAAGCTATATAAATGCAGTCAATTTACCATTTGCTGTGTATAACTGATTGGAAATAATAATTATCTCTTTACGTGCACTGACAATATTTGGTACCAATACAGGAGCTACTGTGATGTTCTTATATGAGCAGCTTTTCCCAACCTTTTTGGCATGTGACCCTTTTAAAATGAGTCTACTTACTGTATAACAACTCATAACAAGTAGGATTCTTCGGCCCCCAGAACCAAACAAGTGTTTTGGTTGCCTAAAATCAAGCTTTAGTTGCAGGAAGCAGATATTGTAGATAAACCACATACAAAATGTTTGATTTCAACATTTTAGAGATGTATGTATTTAGTATGTATGTTTTGTCGATTGTCAGAAAAATGTAATCTGGTTGGCATTACAGTTTTTTCTGATGCAAAAATAGTTGTATTATAGACATGTTTCTTAGAATAAGTCAGCCATGTGGCAACGTGGTACATTTGTTTTCCGCGGTACATGTAGTTGCAACCCGGTGTGTTGAATTGATTCATTTTAAGAAATACTAACCCCCCCCACCCATAATCGGCCCCTCCTTCAGGTAAGCTGCTGAGAACCTCGCAGGTAGCACTGCCTCTTTTAGATCAGAGCTCGATTATCAGAGGCCAAACAGCGCAAAGCGATGCTCATTAGCATTGATTCTTTGCTCACCAGGAGTCTGAGTCACTCTCAGACTGTGTGTGGTTTTGTTTGTGTGAACTGTTAATTCACACTATGAGGATCCCGTGATCAAGAGTTTGGCGTCAGGTTAAGCACTCAACGTCATGCAGTGTGTGTCGATATTCCTGGAGTTTGACTTAACTTATTGGGGGGAAATGATGCATCTCACTACTGAGTTGTGGCATTTTTTTCCGGTGCTACACTATTTGGCCCACTATTTGCAGTGTGTGGTGATGGTGTCTTTGTCTCTTCTTCCTCTGCGTGTTGTGTCCTCCCTGCGGAGCTGCGCCCTGGGGGTCGGTGCAGCTTGGGGGGGGGGCGGCCCCTGTTGAATTATGGATGGAGGTAAGAGGGGATGAGGGCTGGCCTCGAGGGGACATACCCCCCTCCATCCCCAACACTTCCGACTCCCCCCGCCCCTCCCCCATTCTCTCTTTTCTCTCCCGCTTCCCTCTCTGCCCAAACAGTCACCATCCACGCGTGGCGTGAGGTTTGATGAGGGTGACTGGAGATGTGTCTCTCTCTCTTTCTGTCTTTCTGCTTTGCTGTTATTCCTCCTCTCTTGTTAGACTTTCGTCCTTATCTCTCTCTTCCTCTCCCTTCACGATTTCTGCTGGGAGAGTCAAAATGATAGAGGTCCGTTCAGCCGAAACTGGTCTGCAGATGTCGAGGAAACGAGACAAAGACATACAGTATCTTGATTTTCTTCCTATGTGAATCACCAGCACTATTTGGCTGCTGTTGAAAGAGCTTCTCTTGGCTTTTGTTTGATTATTTCTTCCCTCAAAACCTGGAATATGCACTGTGATGTTCAATTAATAGGTATACAGTATATTTTATGTGTATATTAAGTTTTTTTTTAACTCAAATACTCAAAATATCATCTTCTTCTACGTTTTTTCAAATGAACTAAACAACACAACCAGTTTTGAAGGCCTGTGAAACTCCATCTTGGATGTGGTGATTGTGGTGCTGAAGTCACATAATAATATATGTGACATTTGCAGTGTTGTTGTCTGGACAGAGAGGACTGTTTACTGTTGATTTTTTTTCTAGCGGTGCACTCAGCCTTCCGCTTGTTAGCTGTTATAAGACAACGGAGGCTGGTCTGGTCCTCCTTGTTCCAGTTGTATGGCATTTCTTAGTGCAGAAGTCACATGTATTTTTAGCCAATAAACTAAAAATTAAGGAGATCTGTCCAACTGCATATAAATACATTACAAGTACTGAAACAGCAGGACGTCAGTAGTATTCCTGAATTATACAAAGCTGCTGTCTTAGGATCTTTGTATCAATTTACCAAATAACAACCCTCTCTTATGTCTGTCTGAAATAAATGTAATGCTGCCAGGATCAGTTTCTCATCAACATGATGACAAAACAATTGTAATGAACATTTATGCAAACTTGGAAAATGTTCGTTCTGAATGCGGTGTATCTGTAAAATATTGTCCAGCAACATAATTCAGTTATTTTCCCTACAACGCCCCCAGCTAACGAAAGTGAAACATCATTTGTGTATCCGCCCCTGGATTCAGATCTGCTCCAAAAGTTTTAACAAACAAACCAACAGACAAACCAACAAACAAACAAACCAACAGACAAACCCACCAACAAACAAACCAGCAAGCAAACCAACAGACAAACTAACAAACAAACCAACAGACAAACCAACAAACAAACCAACAGACAAACAAACCAACAAGCCAACAAACAAAAAATCCAACAGACAAATAAACCAACAGACAAACAAACCAACAAACCAACAAACCAACAGACAAACAAACCAAGCCAAAAACATACTCTCCTTGGTGGAGGTAAGAATACCCTACAGAAAAATACAATAATACAGGCACACCGGCGTTGTGTAAGCATGTGCTACTGTCAGTTTGGACACCAGAACATGCTAAGAAAACAGCTGATGCATGCTGGGTTTACTTCTTTTGATCCACCATATCATTTCTCCCTCATATGTCGATCATTTAAGGAACACAGACACAGGTTTTCTTTTCTTTTTATGAACTATACTGAGGCATCGGTACGGTTATACTTTTATTTCCTCTTTTTGAGTGACAATAACTTTGATAACAGGGGACCTCTAAAACTCAGCATCACAGTATTAAACACGGGCCGCTCCTCTCTTTGCCACCCAGCAGCCTTTCTTTTTGAAATGTAATTTTGAACTATGTGAATAGTGGTTTCCTCCATCTGAAATTTAGCGGTGTCTTAATGATGTGCGTTGGATCGTGCATTTGGACAATTGTGCAAAAGGAGTTTAATGAAATCTATTATTGTTTTTCGTTGCAAGGGCAGTGGGGGAAGTGTTTACTTCACAAAAAAGGATACGGCAGCCCCCAAAAATGACAGAAAATACAGAGAGAGAGAGGGTGGGGGGGAGAGAGAGGGGGAGATGGAGATAGAGGGAGAGAGGGTGGGGGGGAGAGAGAGAGAAAGAGAGAGAGGGAGAAAGAAAGAGGGAGAGAGAGAGAGATTGAATTAAAGTTTTATGACTGATGAATATTTCATGTTCTGGGCAGTGATTCCCACATTCTGGTGTGTGTTTGTACGTGTGTGTGCATGCGAGTGTGTGTGTGTGTGTGTGTGTGTGTGTGTGTACACTTTGGTGCGCAGGCCCCAGTATATGTATGTGTGAGTCTGTCTCTGGAATATA
The DNA here is from genome assembly GCA_943590825.1 of Bovichtus diacanthus. Classification (NCBI taxonomy): domain Eukaryota; kingdom Metazoa; phylum Chordata; class Actinopteri; order Perciformes; family Bovichtidae; genus Bovichtus; species Bovichtus diacanthus. Next base: position 2,530,655 of record CALSBV010000271.1, read on the forward strand.
TGCCGGGTGTTTTTAACCCTTTCTTGACTGTTTGGGGACACTACTGTATGAAGTTTGTTGCATTGTTGCCAGTTGCTGTACATTCAAAGAGTTGGTGGTTGCTGTAATTGTTCCTCTTAGTAAAAAGCTAAAATTATGCTTCAGCAATCTAAGTTAGCCAAATAAAGGGAAATGTTGTCCTGGTAGTCATGTGTACGTTTATTATGGGTGTTCTGTCCTGGCAACAAACCCACATGCAATTACAAGTACGTCTCTCTAACACGCCGCAGCAAAGAAACACTTTCTAGTAAAAAAAAAAAAAAGGGAATTTTGGACGATATCGACCTCAAGTTGGTTTTATACTTCACATAAGGGGTAAACGGTAGTGCCCGTCTTACCTATAATTTCTTTTTTAGTTCAGAGTTAGATTTTGTTTTTTGATTATCGATAAACTCTTTTGTATGTTTTTTTAAGAAATAAAAAAAAAAGGCAAATTTCTGTTTCCATCTTCTCATGTTAATATTTCAGTTGATTAAGTGTTGCTTCCGTAGCTATTCAGCACCTGAAATACTAGTCTGTTAAACCTATTGTTAAAATAATTTTTACTTTACTAATGTACAGCTTTTAATTACTTATTGACATAATTTGCACTCAAGCGTCACGTCTTCCGTCTTTCAAATGTTGCTTTATGAAAAAACAAGCGTCCATTAGCTACTAATGTTGACAACACCGATTTCAAATGGCACTTATAATACACCCAATATTTTTGAACAATGTTTAATATTAATGTTTAATGATTACATTTTTGCTCCACATCTAAGTTTCAATTTCCTTTTAAATGTCAGTGAAATTCGTCGTCAGCACCGTCTCTAGACAGAACGAATGATTAGTCTCTGTCAATGCTCATATTGGCATGTGTGCATTGTATTAAAGTTTATAGAAACTGAACCTATCCTGTAAAGGTCACGAGCATGTTGCCGCTAACATCTCTGCTCGTGTCCTCTGTGAAGCTCTTTGTGACAATCCTGTTAGTCATACGCTTGACAAACAGTTAACTTGAGTTGACTTAATCAGTTTGCTGATGATCTAATACCCCTCCCCGTTGACCCTGTATCGGTAGCTCATAGCGATATGAGTCAATGAAGACAGACATTTGTTTGCAAAGTAGTGTGGGCCCTCCTCAACCATCGATTAAGCTCACAGATCAATATGTCATCTTGGTTTTCATCCATGCATCTTTCCTCTCCCCGGTCATCAACAGTAGCTTACACCGAAGGGGTAATAATCGATTTTAATAGTATTTTTAGCTTAGCTTATTGATCACAACACATACTGTAGGTCCAAGCAAACACTGGTTTGTACACACGTCACAGGCAGAAAGAAAATCAATAGTCTGTTGATCTACTCAGTTTTTCAGGTCCCATAATCTGTTTGCTTGAACCTTATGTTTATGTTATGAGGTTATCATTCAGTAACTGGAAAGTCAGAGATTATCCTCGAGAGAGAGACACCAAATCCCCGCGAAGTCATTTTAACCACTTGGGACTGGAATCACTTGGAGAGAGAGCTGAATGTCTTAAAATGTAAAAAATGTAGTGCACAAGTGTTAAGAATCAAGAAAGAGTCCACTGGGAAAACATATGCTTCAAACAATACAACACATTAGCTTCTGCCAGTGATCCCACATGTCTGTTTATATTTGCTCTTCATTTAGCATGACGTGATGTGACATGTCATAATACATACACACAGTGCCTCATAATAACGGAGAAAAAAAGAAGAAAAAGAAGAACATAGCACAACAAAAAGAAGGGGTTATTATGAAAATATTACTTCAACATGAATCTTTCTGGGTTTATTTTCTAAAAACACAAGATTTGTATAAACCCGTCCTTTTAAGACTCAGTCTCTCACTGTGTCTTAATTTGTAAATAAATAGAGTTTAAATCAAAAGAGTAAATACTGTCCTGTACTATGATGTGGCTGGTCATGTTGCATTATCATTATTTCTGGACAGTTAGATATTAGATGTAAATATCAAATATTGTGTATGTGTTTTTACAACTGTTTAATATCTTGATAAAGTATCAGGAGGGTCATTTGTAATTGAATATTTTTTTATCACTTAACTATGACGTCAACCGGATGCAAAACATGTCTTGCCCTTTGTCATGTTGCCCATTCGCCTGATGAAGACTAACTAGGATCGAGACGTTGCCTTTTTTCAGTCCTTAAAGTTTTAGGTGCTTTAATTAAAAGTGCAGATACTTGACATTTTTCCTTTAAGGACTGAGCTACTCCTGAAGTCAAATGCCAATGATAGCCCAAAACCAAAAGTTAGTTCCAGAGGGCTTTATAATCAAACACCCTCCATCCTTACCTTTACAACACGTAGCTTCGAGCCCCCCTATCCAGCATTCATAACAATCTTGCTGGTGCTTTTACAGACAAAGCAAAAGTAGGATATTGAGAAAACAATGTCACAGAAAGCCAAACAAAAGCAAGACGACATAAATTATAAATACATACAAATAAGAAGAATAAAAGCAATATAAAGATGATAAAAAGAAAAATAGACAACAAAAAAAAGCTGTACTGTAATGTAAAATGTAATAAATAGTTTACATCACACAATAATGTAGTTGTAACCAGATATAAATGTTAATTAATGTATTTGTCAACAATTAAATCTCTTCTTGTGAGCACCTATACGTGGATGTGTAAACATATAATGATTGACAATAGAGTAAAACACAGTTATAATAATATAACTTGTGTTTTCATAGGAGTCGTTATAATTGCTAACAAATATTGTACATTAATAGACACTTCTTATAGCTGCGTATAACTACATTATAGTGTTATTAACAATCTCCTTCATGACATATATCTTTACACATATTATATATATATATATATACTGTTATTCTATTCATATTACCCACTTATAGTAGAAATAAAAAGGGGGGGAAACATTGTATTTGAAAGTATAGAATGAGGACTCACATAAAGCATTAATGCGTTGGGTTTTTCAGGAAGCCGTACAGGGAATTGAACCTCTCGCCCTGTGAATGTTGGTAGAAAGAGTTTGCCACTTAACCCTTTAAGGGAATTAAACCCCTAACCTGGAAGTGCCTTGCTCTATCTATTGAGCTCTACTTGGCCACTGAAATGAGCCAGCGATTGCCTGATGAATATTTGCAGGATGCAGACATTATGGATCATACACATTTCTACTTGCTCTCCCCCTTCTCATTTCCATCCTTTTCTCTTCTGCACTGCGGAGAGCTGCATTTGCTGCATAATAGCCCACTGAGTATCTCCCGACTTTCTTGCCTGTTTTTTTTTTTTTTTTTTTTTTTCCCGCTTTTTAATTTGTCTGTACTCCACCAGCATGTGGTTTAATCATCAACTAGCTGGACAGGTTGTACGAACACACAGTGCTGACAAGTCTTGAGTGGTCTCGGTTTGACTAGTCCAAATTGGGATAATGCCATTTAGAAAAAAATAAAACACATTTTCTTGCAAAAATGATTGATAGCCCAAAATTAGACACAAAAGATGGTACCTTTCAAAGGATAGAAGTATCTTTAATCTGTGGCTGACAAAATGATCACCCTTCAACACAGTGGATGTCTATATTTTGCAGATATTGGATGATGAACCTTAAGTAATGACCTCCAGGTAATGACTTTCTTTTAGCGTAGAACTCCTCTTGTGATTGCTGCCACACCGTGTTTAGTGACAGTCTGCCGCACTCTTTTAAAGTTATTACTATTTAGACCAGACATGGTTCCAGCCTCTTACTCTCTACAAGCTACTTGAAAAGTGTAGTGAGCTAAGCTACCAGTTACTCTACATTAAATGAAGCTTCACTACACTGAAGCGTCCCCCCAGAGAAATGTACAACATGCAACATGGCAAAAGTACTTTATCTACATAAAAAAATAAAAAACGTTTTCTTTCCTTTTTGACATTAAACCAACTTCATTTCAAGTCAATGCAGTTAATATAAAAATATATAATATAAATGAAACATCTTTAAATATAATCAATCATATAAATTATAATGTATAATGTATATTCAAGCATCAATGCACACTTAATTCTAACATCCATGGACAATCATGCACTTTACTACCATAGCAGTGTCCCCCTGACTTGCGCTGATGTACAGTGTACTGCACTGTAGCTCATTAACATAATTGTTATGTGTATGTTCAACTCCCTCGGGATCAATTCCTCCCCATCCTCACCTTCTCTAAACTCAAGCTCCTGTGTCTGTATTCCCTGCCGCAGGGACGTCGTAGGCATTAGCCCGAGGATTGGTACGTGTTGTCACCGTCGTGCGTACACGTCCGTGTATGGCTCTGGTGTCACTTACGGGTCCTTAGCAGTTTTATTTCAGTCCGCAGCAGAAAGCTCCGGTGCGCTTGAGCTTCAGAAATGTTTCGGGAAAATGTAGCTGGTGTGGACGCTACTTCGCTACTTGATCAGTAATAAAGCTAAGCTACTGAAAACCTATTTGATTCAGAAAACAGCAGCCATGCTACTAAGAAATGCAGTTAAATTAGGCCAATGCCCAACACTGCTCTTAACTTCATGAAAAAGGGGATTGATACTTGGTGATTGATTCAGCATGACATTCTGACGTTGCTTTGTCTCAGGAACTATACATTATGTGCTCTTTCCTGTGTCGTACACAGACCTCTAACTGCTGGGATGAAGCATATTTTTGTTTGAATGTTTGAGGCATTTAGCATCAAACTCCTTCAGGTTTGCTCGAGGAAATGAAGTGCCTTGCTTCAGGGCTCTTGGTCAAGTCACATACCTGTAATAATAAAAGATGGCTTAAATATTCATCTTTAGTTATCGTAACAGATATACAAACTAATACAAAAACATGTTCTATAATGTAATCCCTAATTTCAAAGGTTTTACCGGTTTAAAGACGCAATCTTGCATTCAAAACTATAAAAAAATCATAATGTATGGTCTGTATACTCGGGAGCATTGGAAGAGGTGATTGCATAGTTCACTCTTCATCTCTGCATGCTTACATGTATTTATTTTTCTTCAGGCATGTGGGTGTGCATATTGTTTACGTTGCTCCCTCTGTACTCCCTAGGTGCATCATTACTGTATATGCTGTGTGTGTGTGTGAATGTCAGAATGGACAGCGCACACATTCAGCCAACTCACAACATGTAGCCCGTCTGCTCTCCTGTGTGCACCATGGATGTCAACTTACGCACATGAAACCATTACAAGCACAGACAGAATCACACTTATACACAAACACACACTGAGAACCACTGCGAAATGTACAAGAACATAGACACGTATATATATTAAATATAATAATATAATATAATGGCAATGATATCAAATATTTCTAGGGCTGCCCCGAATATAATTTTTTTGTCTGAGCATGAACGCTGTAGTTTATTTTGAGTCAGTGGCACATACATCGTCTTGCATGAAATGTGTTTTAATGCCCAGCTGAAAATAGTCCCCAACAAATACAGTATTTGCTCATGTTTGAGTAGCGTAGACTAAAAACGACGAAGTACTGACGTGCCAAAGTATTTACAGGTGGACAAACGCATTGTTGGTTTTGGTCTGTTGAAGAGATTTGTTGAGAATGACAACAATATAGAATAATGTTTTGCGTGTTCTGTACTTATCTCAAACATGAACACACACACATGCACCTGGACATATTGTGATTGTTGGTTTAATGTGTGCACATGTTTCCATAAGGAGGGGATGCATTTCATGAATATTGAATATACCATATATGCATAGTACTCTGAGTATGTAGTTGAATGGGTTTTTGAGTATGGGCAGTTGCTGGTGTGTATTCTGTGTTCTGTGTGTGTGCATGTGTGTGTTTGTGCCACTGTGTGTACACCAGCCAGCGGCCTTGCTTTCTTCTGACGCCCTGCTCTCGCTTCGGAGCAGAAGAACCGCTCTAGCCGTCTCGCTGGCTGACGCTGCTGGCAGGAGTCCTGGGGAACGACGGGGGGAAACAATCCCAACAAAGTGGCATGAATTAATGTGACTAATTAACACCGCGTTAATTATTTGTAAATTGCATGTTTGTGTACACGTTACTTGAGAGGCATATGCTGCTTGTCGTGTTCGCCCAAACAAGTGCCAGCTAATCTGTATCTCTGGAGTGCCCCGCGTCTGAAGACGGGCCAATCAGCACGGTGCAGGAAAAACAAAACATGAAGAAGAAGAAGAAGGGAGTTAGAAAGAGAGAGGGAGAGAGAAGTGGGGTGAGGTGAAGAGGATGGAAAAACAAATATAATCGCCAACAAATATATTTCATCTCTCGTCTGGACGCCATGCAAGTTTTTTGTCGGTCTGCAGTTCTTTGTCTGAAGTTTGTTTGGCTCGTGCACTGTTGGTGAGTGTGTCTTCAGACTGCCTATTGAAAGATAAATGATAGTGTCTTCATCATGGGGCTACAACATGGGGCTGAAGAGGCCCCCTTTTTCTTTTTAGCAGTGTGGTGAATTATTGTGTTTTGCAATTTTGTCCTTCATGTCACGGAGATTTCATTTTGTCCAGACTTGGTACATCTTCTGTGTTGACTTTTTTTTTAATTTAGAGTTTACAATTTCTTCTCCCACAATGACTGTGTACTTTTAGTTTTTTGAATCTGCACCTTTTCCCTTACCCGCTGAAACTGAAAGTGCAATGATTAGTTGATTAATCACTTAGTTGGTCAACATAAAAGTAATTTATCAAATGAACATCCAAACACTCAGCATCTCTGTCTCTGCTTGTCTCTGTTTTGTACGATTCTAAATTGAATATCTTTGGTGTACTTGAATATGTTTGGACTGTTGGCTGGATAAAACAAGCAATCTGAAGACCGCACCTTGGACTCTTGTTGGCCTGCCTGCAAGTAACGATTATTTTCATTATAGATTAATCTGAGTAGTGAAGCGAAACCCACAGATAAACTATTTTGTGTAATTTAAAGCAGAAAAAATCTGAATTTTCAAAGATGTTTATGCTTTCATTCCTGTTCTTTTCTGAACATTGTAGTAGTGAACAATGTAAAAGTACATTGATATACAGTAGATTAAAACACATCAGTGGTTTGATTGTTGTTACAGTGAAATGTCCTTTTAAAAGTGCCCTTGAGCAAGACAATGAGGCCTGCTGACGTACAGCAACTCAGCTAAAGTGTTCGCCTTCAATGTAAATACTGAGTGAGGGAGCCTTGAAAGTATTTGAAGAGAAACACAAGGCTACTGTGCTTGAAATGATCCAAAACTTGCCAGCATGGCTGCCATTACATGCTTATCTATCACTCTGTCACCCTGGGCTACGCACACTGGGTTTTATTAGGACAGTTTTGGTTGAGAAGATGCAACCAAAACTCCTGCATGGCTTGGTGAGGCGGGCAAGAAGCAGATCTGCGTATCACCTGAGCATCCCCCCCTCCTTCCCCCTGTCTCCCTCTCCCTCTCTCTCCTTCTGTCTCACTCTCTCTTGCTGTCTCTCTCTCCTATTACCCCTCAGTGAGTCTTCTCTCCCTCATTGACAAGCCCTTATTTTTTCATCTTCCCTCCTAGTTTCTTCTCCCTCTCTCTCTTTCATCCCTCGCTCATTTTTTTCTATCCCAATCCCTCTACACCCCACCACACACACACACAGACACACACACACACGCACACACACACATGCACACGCACTCGCACACACACACACACACACACACACACATACACACACACACAAACCTCCTCCTCCCCCTCTACCCTCCCTTCCTCCCCCTCGTCTCCTCAGAGCTCCTCCGCATTAGCAGTCAGCTCCACTCCTAGATGTACTTTGTTTTTCAACCGTGGTGGAGACTGAGCGAGGGAGGGAGCAAGATACGAGAGAGAGAGAGAGAGAGGGAGAGGGAGAGAGGGAGAGAGGGAGAGTGGGAGAGGGAGTGGGAGAGAGAGAGAGAAAGCGAGAGAGGTAGAGAGAGAGGGAGAGAGGTAGAGAGAGAAAGCGAGAGAGGTAGAGAGAGAGAGGTGAAACAGATAGAGAGATAGAGGGGGGAAAGGGAGGGAGAGAGAGAAAGAGAGAGGGAGAGAGAAAGCGAAAGAGAGGGAGAGAGAAAGCGAGAGGGGGGGAGAGAGGGAGTGGGAGAGAGAGAGAAAGCGAGAGAGGTAGAGAGAGAGGGAGAGAGGTAGAGAAAGCGAGAGAGGGAGAAAGCGAGAGAGGTAGAGAGAGAGGGAGAGAGAGAGAAAGCGAGAGAGGTAGAGAGAGAGAAAGCAAGAGAGGTAGAGAGAGTGAGAGAGAAAGTGAGAGAGGTAGAGAGAGAGAGAGAAGGCGAGAGAGAGAGTGAGAGAGAGAGAAGGCGAGAGAGGGAGAGAGAGGGAGAGAGAGAGGGCGAGAGAGGGAGAGAGAGAAAGCGAGAGAGGTAGAGAGAGAGAGGGAGAGAGAGAGAGAAGGGGGGAGCATCATTTACACAGCCCTCCACGGTGAGCGGACCCTGCAGCTCACCCTCCCTCCCTCCTCTTCCCTCAGCCACTGCTCACGATGCCAAACATTTTATGTGTTATTTAGTCATGCCTGACTTTATCGAATTTGAAAAACATGCCAGTCACGGGTACACCCTCCCCCCCTTGTCCCCCCCACATCCCCCACAACCTCACCCAACCGCCAACATCATCCTCATCTTCCTCTCTCTCTGTCTCTCTCTCTCTCTCTCTCAATTGAGTGTCTACCATCCAGGTCTGACCTCAAGAGCCTCTCGAGCCACTGTCTTTGGGGACATTTCACTTCTAAATGAAGTTTTATTCCCAGGCTTCACCCGTCCCCCCCATCCTCCTCCTCCTCCTCCTCCGCACACACACACCTCTTCCCGACCACCCACCCTGGGGGAAGGGGAGAGAGAGCATAATTCTAGCCAACAGAGTGTTGACTCTAAAATGGATTATTTCTGCTTGAAATCAGAGGCCATGTGCTGCTGGATAATATGGCAGTCCTGATTTTTTTTCTCCAGCAGTGTTCTAATGATGGAGATTTGACGGGCAGCAAAATGTAGAGGAACAGAGAGACTTGTTCCACTGAGCGAGGAACGAGAGGCTAAAGGAAATCCCAGCATGCTCGCCTTTATAATCCCAAATTCAGGATTTATGGTTCTTTTGTTTTTGCTGTTGTTTAACAGTCTGGCGTAGCTCAGTGGGTAGACCAGGTCACTAACACTTAGTGGGATTAGAGGGTTGATTCAAAGTTAAACCACTGAAAGAAAAGAAAACAGATAAAAAACAAAAGTATCCACGTGGTGTTTTAAAGGTTGCTAACAGCTTTTTTACCTGACGTACCCCCACATCCCCATCAGATAGGCCTGTCAGGATAACTACTTTAGTTGGACGATATATATATATTGTCCCATAAATATTGCGATAAACAATATTATTGTCATTTTAAGACCATTTTATGCTACTGATAAATGGATGATATAATAGCACAATAATACAAGTACTTTCAAAGAGCAATGCACTTCTAATTCTTAGGAATATTCAGACATTGGAATTGTAATGTAAATAAAAATATGAAAATGTCCTAAATAAAACGTAAATAAAATAAAACAATAAATAAAATGGACTCTCGGACTCCATTAACAAAAATGCGGAATGTCTGTGCAGTGCCCAAATCTTCATGGGAGGGAAAACCCATTATTCTGGCATCATGTTGGCTAAAATGTTGGTGACAATTTTATGGAAACAAACACGGATGTAAACACAAAAGGCAATATGGGGGTCAACGAAAATGATCGAGGTCATGTCCATATATCATACGATAACGTAAATATCACGACAGGCCTACTATCAGATGATCAATATGCCCTGATTCAAATGCGTTCATTAGAACTAATTTAATTATATAAAAATGGCTATTGTTACAATTTTTGTCCCTGGAACAGCCAATGTTTAGGCTTGGTCTCTTCTGTTTCTCAATTGGTTTGGTAAATTTGCATTTATAGTAGCACCACTTAAAGTGGCAGAAGCTGGATGTGTCAGTCAAAACTTGAATCTGTTGTTTGAACTTCTCTGCTAACACTTAAAGTAGTTATCACACTCTCAGTCGCAGCACATGGTGTAAAGGTGTTACAAATGGCTTATCGCTGCTGGTAGTTTATTGGTTATTGTTACAATAAATTTACTGCAGATCAGGTTAAATACATCCTGCTTATCCACCTGAACACAAATAGGTGGATGTCTTTTGTTTTTGTAACCATTTGTTCAAATTAGCCAAGCTACTCCACAATCTTCTCATAAACTTCCTGGTAACTGCAAAGTGCTCCCGTGGGTACGAGTACCCCTGGTTGGGAATCACTGATTTAGCGAATGTTCAGACCAACAGTAACTCTGCATTAAAAGAAAATGCAGCCCCCTCATTCATTTTAATGACACAATGGGGTGCCGAAGCAGAAGCCTCCAAAAAAAGCGCAGGGTTGTCCAGCTCTAGCAAAAAAGTTGAACCAGGCTTAAATTTGCCAGAATGAAAAGTGGCAGCACATTTCTGATAGATAACTTTGTAACGTGAAGTTACCTCGCCATCGTTGTGACAGAAAATAAAACTTTCCAGGGTTTAAAATCTTGTTTCATTGTATTTTAAACAGCTGTGGAGTGTTTTGCCATCTGATAAACCTCCTTTTAAAACTGGACCGGCTGGATCGTATTTCATTGTCTCACTGGTGCCATCAACTCAGACTCTTACTTACAACAAGGCTGTTTTCGATTGTCCCTCTTAAACTACTGTGTTATCAGGGTAGCTCATTATATACAACGGGCATATAATACTGTAAACATTATCAGTGTTTTGCTGAGGTGTCTTGGCACGACATTCGAATACAATTTTAAAATATTCAAAAGAAAACTCAAATTGGATCTGAATATTTAGAAGAGGGGACATTAGAAGTTTGCAGCCAGTGGTAAAAATATCACTCACTGGTTCAGATCCCCCCCGTGCATTAGAGTGGATGAGAATCACTTTGCCCTTCAGTAACTACGGGCCCTGCCCTTGAGCAAGTCAAGTTGCTCAAGTGGAACTGCCCTGTGACGTTTGGATGAAGCCTGCGCAGCTCTCAGACATGTGTGTGTGCAGCAGTGTGAAACAGTGTGAAGAAGGGCGGTGCTGAAAATGAGTATCTGTGTTCAGCAGAAACCCTATAGCTTGAAAAATAAAGGTTCTTATAGGTGGAATGTGCTGCTAAGAGGCGGTGTTGGAGATGGTATGGGCCGTTCTGCACATTGGTTCTGCACAGCTACTCAACAAGTAACAGAAACTGTAATATTGAGCTCTGCTGAAAGCTGTTTGACGCAGCTGCTCTCTGTTAGTGCTGTGCAAAATCCCTGATCTACATATTAAGTTGTGCATTGAAGACTATCTCGCTTTATATTCAGAGTAAATCCTGTGCATTAACATCTAATTTTCCACTTTCGCCTCACATTATTGTTTCCAAGCACTGAAATAAAGCTCTGCCTACACCACAAAATATCCTTCTTAACTATTCATGTAATGAAGTATTGACTATAATCAGACTTTTCTTTAGGGCATAAACAATTAGTTGATTATTAGTTATTCTATTGATAGAAAAGAAACCGTATTTTCAACAAAAATGCCTTAAAATGCAGTTGTTCCAGCTCCTCAAATGTGAATATTTGCTTTTTAAAAAAATATATTTTATAACAGCAAATGTAACTTTTTTTTAATTTTATTTCTTTCTGACATTTATGAAAATCTAATTATTAATCAATAAAACAATCTACAGATTCATTGAAAATAATCGTTAGCTACTTTTCTTTTTGACAAAATAATCTTTCTTTTTTTTTTAAATGGCAATATCCTTTGGGGGTTTTGAAATGGAGAGTTTGGATTGTGTAAATTGGTTTCATGGTAGATACTAGCGCAGCTGTAAAACTAAAGCATCTCAAGTAGATTTTTGTCAATACCATACAACTCTCATGATAGAAGGATGTCTAATATATAAATAATTGGACTTCCTGAACTCTGATGTAGTGGCTAGAAGAGTTTTTGCAGGATTTCAGTTCTTTGTGAGATTGTCATTGACGTTGCAGAGGTAGAGCAGCTCGGAGACAAAAGAACGTCTGAACACTGTAAAGCTGAAGTTTAGGTGCAATGCTGCTACTGTTAAAGACGTCAAAGACGGTTTCAAAACCCTTTGAAGAGGAAGCTCCTGTGTGACATGTCTTTTTTATTTCAGCCAAGTTAACTAACAGCAGGCCTCTAACAAGATATTCTTTGAATACTTTCATAATCGAAAGTTAAAAGCTTATTTAAGGACATGATTTTATACAATAAAATACATCCAAGTATTCAGGAATCTGTAGCTTGCCATCACAGTGCATCCATAATGTAATGTGAATTGTGAGCTTCTTTCTCTCTATCATCCACTCTTCTCCTTGAAGCCAGCTAACACAGAGGAGATAGAAACCAGACGAAGCCTGAGGGCTATAAAACACTGAAGACACTTTCTCCCTCCCTGACTCCGCCTCCAGTTTTCATCATGCAGCCTGTTCATTGTCTCTTTAGGCTTCTGCAGAAAGTTTGCACTGCAGAAGTTGTCCATCTTAATAATTCAGTTTAATACTAAACTTAGTCATGGAATCTTTCTGAGAAATATGTGGAAGATACTTTCCAGTGTGCGGTCTAACTCATATGAGGGATATTCAAAAGTGAGAGGTATGTTATATGAAGTGTCATATCTTGTAAGAAATTGATCGAGACGCCCAAATTCATGATATTGTCAGTTGTTTCAAGAAAAGCTTTAATCTTCAGTGTTGGAAATAGATGAATCTACCTCACTGCATACGTCATCAGACGAAAATCAGACTCAATCTAAGATTTAAAAGGATTTGGCTATTTCTTGGAGAGTGAGCAGGTTTTCTGAGGGGTGTCCAGTTAATCGATAGGTTTCAGGCAATCCAATAGTTTCTGAAAATCTATAATGTTCCTGTTGCATTCAGAAAATTGATTCATAAATTGACCACAATCAGCAGGGCGGCTACTGCTCGATAGCATATATTTAGCAGCGAGTTCATTCACATTTCTCATGACATATTGTACATTATTTTGTCTGGGATAATTGTTATGCACTTATTGTTTAGTCCCATTAGAAGGCTTTTCAGCTGTTAATGAGACTGGATAAGAGAAGAATATGAATGAACGTAATGCTCTAAAAATCTGACATTGGCAGTAATACGTACAGAGGTTAAAGTCAAATCAATAGACAGCACACTTAACAGTCCTGTGTTCCTAGAATGATTTTGTGTGATAAAAAAGATGTCGGATAGGAAGATCAGAACGTCTTTGCTATTTAATATTTAATCAATTTCATGCATTTGAACATCTGATCAGTTTCTGCCTCCAAGGAGCATTTGACAGCCAATAAAATATATTTATATTGATTAATGAAAGCAGATGTTCTCATCAAGCCGTTTGTTTGTTATTGTGATTTTCTTAGCACATAAACTCTTTAATCTTTTATTTTATTACCTTGCATATAATTGAATAGTTTTATTCATATGATATCTGTGCCAAGTTATTGTTTTATGAATACTGTAACATAGTTTTTGCAGCATAAATACTGAAAACTATGACTATTATTATTATTAGTAGTAACAGTTGTAGTTGTAGTGATGGTAACTCAATTGTCTGTTTATTTTTTGATCAGACAGTTCTTGATTTAAACATTTTTTAAAGAAAAGGTCTTGTATGACTTTCTTGTGCTTAGACAACAATTAATATTTGAGAAGTTGGGCTTCCTTTGTTAAATTAGAAATAAAGGGTTTTGTAGATATTCCTCAAATTAAAGGAATAGTTTGACATTATATATAAGTTGTTTTGAACTAAAGTTCAAAAATACACCTCCTCCCTCTCATCGTGTTTCCCCCTGTTTCCAGTATTTATGCTAAGCTAAGAGCAAACTCGCAATAGCTGCGACCACATACACGCAACCTCACAAACACTAGGGCTGTCAAAATTGGCCAAAAATGAAGTTTGAATATTCGTTATAAAAAAAACACATAGGTTCAAACTATTCAAATATCTATTTTTTGCAAATGATGTTTATGACACCGTGTCTTGTAACTAGCCGCAAGCGACTTTTAAACAATCCCCAGCTCTGAATCCTAATAGTAGCAGCACTAGCCTGTAGTTATATTCAGTTTATAATAGCAGTAGTTACAGTAGTACAAGTAGTAGCTTTAAAATGATACAGTAACTAATGTAGTAGTAATAGAAGTCAATTAGGCCTAATACTATGAGAAGCATCATTACAGTCTATTAGTGATACTGTGTTAGTGGCAGTATGTGATCACCCTCCTCTCTCTTTTCTAAGCCCACTGTCTTCCCTCCAGATCGTTTCACGTTTGTTCTCTTTCTATATTTAGCGTCTCTTCCCTCTCTTTTGTCTCCTCGCAGCGATCGGCCGGACGCTGATCCCCCGTTATTTCAGCACGGTGTTCGAGGGAGGGGTGACCGAGCTCCACTACATCCTCAAACACTCCAAGGAGTCCTTCCACAACTCCTGCATCACCCTGGACTGTGATCAGTGCACCATGGTCACCCAGCACGGGAAGCCAATGTTTACAAAGGTAACACCTGACCCCTGAGCTTCTCCCATCATGAATAATTGATCACAAGCTATGATAATAGACCAGCTGAGGTGTTTAACTGGTTAAAGATCAAATCCATTTACACCCTTTGATTCTTTTTTGCTCCCCGTTTCATTTTGTCCCAGTGACTTCAAGTCATACCTGGAGGTCTTTCTTTCTTTTATTTCCTGCATCACTTATCTACTAAGTTTGTATATATTTAAAATGTTTATCCCCGATTTTGTTCACTTTAAAGAGCAGTGGTGGAAGAAGTAGTCATGTGTTTTACTTAAGTAAAAGTAGCAAGTCCTGCATTCAAAATCTTACTTAATCAAAAGTACGTATTAGCATCATAATATACTTAAAGTACCAAAAGTACTCACTATGCAGAATGTGATGTAATGTAATGTAATGGCCCATCTCCGAATGATGTATACTATAATATTGGATTATAATTAGTTTGATGCAATAATGTGTTCATCACTTTAATGTTGCAGCTGGTAGAGTTGGAGCTATTTATATACTTTATTTATATTATGTAGGAACTTTATATACCGTTGGGTGGCTTGGGTGACCTATAATAATATATCATAATTAATTAGTTGATTTATATTTTGTATTAATATAAATCGGCAAAGTAACTTAAGTTATCTAATAAATGTCGTACAGTAGAAGTATAAAGTAGCGAAAAATGGAAATACTCAAGAGTACTTGACTAAATGTACTTGGTTACATTCCACCGCTGTCAAAGAGTAAGCTAACACTAAATACACCTTTTGCGTTAGTAAATTAAACGTACTTTATTATAATATAAATTGATTCTGTCCTTGTTCTATATTGTTTATTACAACAGAAGTTATTTTACCTTTTCCAGAGAAAACGGAGTAAGTGTGTGTTAAGATGCTGTTTGGAGGAGTAAAAACATCAATAAACTATATTCAAATTATGACTTCATGACATGTCGTATATTATGTCTTAAAGGACAAGTTCACAATTTTTCAAGTCTGTCTTAAAACAATAGTCAGCTGTGATCAGGGTAGAAATCTAAATATTTTTTCAAAGGGACATTTTTTGCGATTTTTGCCACCAATGTTTGAAATTTGGAGGCTTTAACGAACACAATCACAATTTTTTTACCCCCCTTGATTCTGGTTTATGGGGCAAATAGCATTTGGCGTCAATTTTGCCCTTTGCCGTGGATTATTTCTGACACTTGCTGTGATCATTCCTCCGGTTCATACGGGACAAAATCTACAGTCCTACAGTCACTTAAGGAAGGAAGGGATCTCCTCAGAGCCTGTGTGCATTGGAGGGATCATTACAGAAAGCCGACAGGCACCTGACTATTACTTTTGGACAGACTTCAGAAATTGTGAATTTATCCTTTAAGATTACATGGCACAAAAAATCCTAACTGCAATCATAATGACTTTTACTGTATGTTGAGATCTAGCATTAAAACATCTCAGTTGAAAAATGCACCCTTCCTGTATTTTCCTACGACCATATATCTGCACCAACCAGAGTTTAGAATTAATGCAGGGAAATGTCACACATCTCTTCACTTATCAGCGTTTTGGCCTTCTCCCAGACCCCAAAAATCCACTGGCATTTCACATGTTAAAGATGTGGACAGATTCTGAAGCACTCAGCTACTCCAAAGCAAAGCTAAGGGGACATGAATAAGATCTTTGAAGAGTTTAGTTTGCAGTATAAGTGAAGCACGGACAGAAGCTGGGGAAGCACAAATTGCGCAGGTGAGATAATCCAAACCTGACACCGAGGTCTTCTGAAAGCACTAAAGCTGAGCTCATCTGCTTTTGTCTTTTGGGAGAGAATCCCCCTGTGAGCCGGAGTGAATATCTGCTTCACCACAGTCTGATCCAGATGGCTAGCTGACTCTTAGTGTTCTTCTGCTGACTGTCTAAATGAATCTGAGGCCAGATACCTTGTCAGCGCCGAGCAGCCGAGCTAAAGGGATTCCATGTTCCCTGTACCATGAACCCTGAGCTGCAGCACCAGACCGGATTGTTCTGACATTAAACAGCTATACGCCCTCTTGTTTTCAGGACTTGACAGTATGCACTCACTGTGGGGTGGGGG
>CALSBV010000271.1:2563770-2590049 GCA_943590825.1 Bovichtus diacanthus
GTGTGTGTGTGTGTGTGTGTGTGTGTGTGTGTGTGTGTGTGTGTGTGACAATGTCTATGATTGTCATCCTGCTTTTGTTTTTGTTCTCATCTCCTCACACTTTAATGCACACAGGGGAACAATTCTTGTCCATTTTTAAATGAAGTGATTCATGTTGCTCATATTTTCTAAGTAAATATCTTACACTTATGTGTCTAGACAGCTTAAAGATGTTTTTATAATGTATAATATTTATGCTTTGTCATATTTAATATGGTTCTTCCCTCCTCTGCAGTAAATCTGTAATGTTTTATTTCAAATTTTACATTTACAGGTATAGTAAGTGTTTGAATATTTAAGTTTGACTTAATTCATTTTCCAGATATGCTTTTCTACATTCTCATGTTAACTCTTTGGTTTATTTGAGGTCATATCGTGACTGTAAATGTAACTATTTTTCTCTCTTACTTGACTTGAAGCGTATGCTGTTATTAATGTGCTGAACACGCTTCATGACTCTCAGGCCTTTGAAACCCAAGTGTATAATTTCAAAAGTGCATGGCATCAAAACAAAAATATAAGCACTTATTTCTTCTTTACTCTCAGCATATACATGTTTTTCTACCTGACCGCAGAAATATAATTTACGGAAATAGGAAGTATAAGCCGGCTGAATACATTAGTGATTATTTCACAGGGTTTTGTTTGTGTTTCTCGACGCCACAGTTGACTGACAGCTACCATTTCCAAATGGGAGAACAAGAGCGAGCGGGAGAGAGATGGGGAGAGAAGAATTAATTGGATACAGAAAATTAGCATAACATTAATGAACGCTCCCTGTTGAGACTCATAATTGTGAAATGGCGCGCGAATCAGGGAACGGCACCTCCGCTGCTTATAAAAACTGAGTGAAGAAAGACCGAGAGAGGGAGAGGAGAGGAGGCAGGGTGGCTGTTTTTGTTTTCCTACAACAATGATTTTCTATACAGAAAGCAACTGTAATGCGGCTAAAAGAGAAAACACATAATTCAAGTATCTGTAATTACACACTAAAAGATTTGGCTTCTGTTCGTTCTTTATTTAGGTGATTCAGATGGTCAGCGCTTAGCAAACAGAACAATGAAACCACGATCGTGCTTTGTTTTCTGTTTGCTGACAACATGCGTTTTATGGAAGTTGTTTGTGTCTAAATATTCCCAGCTTTGCTTTTGAAGAATGGTTAGTTTGTCGAAATGACTCGCGTTGCCTGAGTGGTCTAAACCTGAAATGTTTCACATAAATCGTTGTGCGTCTGCTAAATTAGGAACTTTCACCAGAGCACAATGTGGTTTTACTTTGAATGCTACGGAAAACATTCATCTTAACGAGGGATTTAATCTTCGTCTGAGGTTTTCTTTCATTCCACTAATAATAATAAAAAAAAAAAAACAGAAACTACATAGATTATGTCACTAGTTTAAAAGCGATGATATTACATTAATTACATTTTCATTTTAAGCTTGTGAATATACAAAGATTGCCAGTTTTAAAAAGCATCAAGAAGACAAACATAAGAATTGAAGGCTCAGTTACAGATTCAGTGTTTCATTGAGATATTATGTGCCGTAAAGCAGGCGTTCCCAACCTTTTTTTGGCTTTTTGTGGCCCTTAAAACAAATCAATGTCCACTTGCAACGGCTCATTGATTTCACTTGGATACTATTTTGAAGCCTGAAGAGATAAAACTTGACAATATTTCACAAGAACAAAGATTACAGAGAAATCTGACCAACAAACCCAGATTCCCAGATTGGGAGCCACTTCTGGGCAGCCACTGTTATTCATCATACCACACACTTTGCAAATGATATTTTCCCCTACTGTTATCCAAGGATGTCAAAGTAAAATACACCCTTTCCTCACATTAAACTGGCAATAACGTGTCTCTGGAAAAGGCCTTTCCCAGCGTTTATCAGTCCTTCCAAAAGAGACTGACGGTTTCCTGGCTCAGGGGTTACAACCGACCTTTCTCTCACTCTCACAAACACACTCTCTCTCTATTTTTTTTCATTTGGAGTATTTAAGCCTTTCCATGTATTGGAGCTGCCGGCTTCCTACTATTCAGCCTGAAAATAGCCCTTGTTTTCAGGCTGAGAGCCAGGGCTTGTTGGCTGAGCCGGGGAAGGATATTACTGTGTCAGGAGGGAACTATCAGAGGAGAACATGGGATTAGTCTGCTACAGGGATGTTCACTTTACCTCGAGCTGCATGGCATCAAAACACTGCCTGCCGTCCTAACACAGGGAACAGACATTACTATGTTTATGTAGGGTAATTTAGCGTAAGCAGCTACGGTTGTTAGAATAACTAGTTTAAAACCCAGGACTGGTGAACAACCCTGGTGTGAATATCTATGATGCTAAAACATTTATGCAAGGATTCCTGGTGTTGTCAGGTGATTTGTATAAAAGCCTCCAACACTGTTTAACACATAAGAGTAGGTAATAGATACAGTACATGAAACCTTCCCTTGTTTTTTCTTTTTTTTTTTTTTTACTTCTGAGTTGCTGTACAGTACTGCTGCAGACAGGATGAGCATGTTGATTAGAATTGACATCAGAAATGTAGGGGTGGTGGGATGTTGAAGGTCAGATGAGATCATTTGAGCATGCAGGGAATGATTAACATTCTCCTTTCTCGCAGTAACAACCGTCAAAGTGCCCTTGAGCAAGTTAGTAAATCCACACCTAATTTCACTCTCGTCATTTTTCACCTTATATCACACTGATTGGGAAACACAAACAGCAACTACATCGACTGTTTGCCATACCGCAGCTATTTATGCTTGGTGTTAGTGGCCAAAAACAAAAATCTGATTAATGAGATTTACTATACGTGTTTTTTTTTTTTAATATGTTGTTTTTGGTCTTTGATGCGGGAGACTGCAGTTTGTTTCTCTAACCCTAACCAAAATACCAAACTTCTAAAGTGCCAGTGTTAATGGAAAACTGCATTTAAACATGAGTGAATCAGATTAAAACCTTCCTGCCAAAACAGATGAATACCGACAATATACCGTAGGACACTATACAAAATATCCTATGAATCTCAAAAGTACGATGCCGTATTCTGGTCATTGTAGGTTGAAAAATAATTTTCCAAGAAAAAACATTTCTGAGATTAAAGTCCTAAATTTGCGATTAAAAAAACTAAAACTAAAATAGTGTTGTGTTTTGTTAGTCAAGGAACAATCTTGAGTTTTTTTGTTGTGGATTTTCTACTTTAATCTTTTTTCTCCGCCCGGCTCCTTCATCAATTATTTTTTTCCTACAATGGCTCTAATACATCGTTGTACAAAAGTCAGGAAGAAAAAGAAAACAGTTTTATCCATTTAGAGGAAAAACACTGGTAGGTTGCCTGGAGTTTGATCGCCGTGTGCCCTGTGAAGTCCAATGACTGTCCCTCTCACTGCCCCAACAAACTTTTGGATGGTTGCTGCTATTAAAGAAAGGAGAGCTCACCAGTAATGTTATCCAGATGTTATCTGCATAAGTCTGATGTATTTAAGATGACAGGTTGACCCCTGGTTCCTCTTACCGCTGATCACTAGAGATTTACAGTTTTCTCCAGACTGAATATTGTACTTAAAGTCTTTTAACTGGAGAATATTGTTGGAGTTCAGTGTTGGAACAACGCACTGTTCTGTATTTTCCAAGTTTCTGTGTGTATTGATGCATGAATGTGGCTGTGAGTTGCAAACAAAGGCTGCTCATATTCAAATGATCGTCCTTCTCTCTCTATCTGTCTTCCCTCTAAAACGCTTGACAATAAACCGTTTTTTTAAAGGTACTTTATTAATGGTGTCTATGAAAGGTTGATTTACTGCACAAGGAATCACTCAAAGTCAGTCTGTGGGTGATTAATTGAGCAACAAACTCAAAGTGTTTTTATGGACGTTGTTTTTGCTTTACCTTGATAAGAGGCTGCAGCAGTGGACAGGACATTGTTCTCTCATCAAACGTTGAATAAATCTGCTTTAACTTGAACGTGTGGTTTGTCTGTTGTGCCAGCAGTTGTGTGTCATCCTGGAACCCATGCAGGAGCTCATGTCAAGGCACAAGACCTACAACCTCAGCCCCCGGGACTGTCTCAAGACATGCCTATTTCAAAAATGGCAGAGAATGGTAGCCCCACCAGGTAATTACCTACTACCTACTGCTAAAACACATATCTTCACTGTCCATACGCCTGTTCAAAGAAGCAGATCTGGATAGCGTTTTTTCATTCATCTAAAAAATCTGGACGAATATGAAAAGAGCTTTTCTGGTTTCCTCCCAGCAAAGCTTTTCAGATATCTCCAGATAAACTTGCTTCTCTGAACAGGCCCCAGAAATACGGAGTTATTGCCCAAAACGGCATCAAATGACGACAAACAAAATCATTTAAATTGTCTAAAATGTTGTGGATCTAGTCTTAAGTGTTAATCGTTTCCTCCGAGGTTTAACTGAAAAAACAGCTTTTAATTCTGTACCATCACTCACTTTGTAGGAATAGGAACATATTTTCTCAGACTGTGTTTTTATTGCATCATTTATGTTTCTAAATTTGCCATTATATGTCTTAATCCCTTAAATATGTTTTGCCTGTCAGGTATGTGAAATTAATCAGAATTCAGGACTGCCTCTTGAATCTCAACCTCGCCAATCTTAACAGGCCTCTCAGCTCTCTATGACTGATGTTTTAAGGGCGGTTTCTGAAAAGTACCAGGCTTAAATTGGCTGTGCGGTCTTAAGCTGGAGAGAAAGCGCGTTTTTTTTTTTTTTTGGACACATCGGAGTGGCTGCAAATTACAGCAATGCTTAGCGAAGTGTGACGAGATGTCTTTAAAAACCAACACCAGTCAAAAAGCCTTTGACTCAGACCTGTGTAACTTTAATTAAGAGTGCCGGGTTGTAATCAGACTTGTAGATCCAGCTCCTCGGCCAGCGGCTCCCCAGTGACGACGACATTCTTCAAAGAAATGAAAAAAAAACAGCGGAAAAAAAACATGGAAAGCATTTTATGAATATAAAGTCTGAGGAGGAAGGAAAAAGCTCTTGTATTGGTGGTTAATTGTGTCCGTGGAAAGAGAGCTTGATATGAAATCCTATATGGGTGTTACAGTTTTCATGTATTTGTGATTTAGTGCGAATAGTTTGAAGCTTTATTCATAACTTTGACATTCAAATTTTAAATCAACAATCGAATTCTGCGCTGCTATTTATTCTGTTTACACCAGGTATTTCTGCACAGTTGCAGAAATATTATTAGTATTACATGCTGTATACCGTATTACAGTATTTGTAGGTTTAAATTCAAGTGGCAGCTGTGTAGGATTGTTTCAGACTTGTGTGGTCCAAACATTTCCAAATAATTCAATAGTGTTGTAAAGTCAAAATGTATTGATTTCCCAAAATCCCCACATGTTTTTATCTAATGAAATATTCTGCTTCAATCCATATTCGTTAGTGTTTAGCATTTCAAAAACAGCACTTTGACTGCAGTCAAAAAGCTTTTTGCTCTCCCGCTTGCCGCACACACAATAGGGAGGCACCTGTATTAACGGGGCGGTCTAGCAGGAATCTAACACCATAAATAACATTTATTTAAACAAACTCACTCCTTTATTCTGATTAAATAACTTTAGGGAAATTGAAGATTTTATGCAAGGACTTTTTATTGTTTTGAAGATGATTACTTCATACTATATGATGACAGATATTTGAAGCTTCATTCGGAAAACCTCAATAGAAACTTGAAATGTAAAATAAAAAGACGTCCGGTACAGCCCTAGTCCTATTTATACAAACAGTTTGATGTGTAATGCAGTTTCAAAGGAATAAGCAGCTTTATTTAGACTTTAGATTGTATTTGGTTTGATATAGTTTGATAGATTAATGTACTTGTATTGATCCCAAATTGGGAAATTCTTACAGCAGCATTAGGTTATCAGGCATTGCACAGGAGTAACAACTACACAGTAAATGTATACATACCAACACTAGAAAGATATATATCCAGAGTATCTATAATATAATATCTATAATATATAATATCAAATATAAATAAATAAGTTTGTGCTGGTTTCGGATACATAAGTTGCTTCATGGCAACTTTTTTAAATATTAGAAATAGTAAGTCTATTGCTTTCTTTAAGTCAGGCCTCCTCAGTGTGTTTTTTGGGTTATTCCATGTCAGCCGTCGACATTTTCACATGTAGTTTGCCTGAACTTTGCAGTTTAACTGGAATTGCGGTTTACCCTCATTTCTGCCGTGTTGTTCCTCTTTTCCTGCAATTCTTCTCCCGCTTGGAAACTGGTTGGGATTTCTCCAGGAAGGAAGCCACAGGCACATTTACGCTCTGATAAGTCCTTTTGGTGGAAATGGAAGTGATTTTAGTGCGTCACTGGTTCAGCATCGAAGGAAACCGGTCGGATAACAGAAATGATTGTCTCTGACAATAGGCCCGCTTTTTTGCACACACGTCTGTCAAAGTCAGGAATCAAAAAAGAAAATACACCGATTAAAAACTCCCCTTATTGTTTTTCCTAAGGTTTATAGTTTTAGTTTTGTAGCTAGTTCTTGTAACTGAATATGAAAGCATCTCCCTTGTTGTGATTCGTAAGAAGCTCTCAAACATCTGTTTGAAGATCCCAGAAGTATTTTCTTGTCTCCCTCGAGATTAAAAGAAATGATGTTTTCTAACAAATGTTGGCAGAATTTGCTAAATCATGTATTCATAAATTATGCACTACATAGACTATTTTGTAAATACTAAAAACACCAAGATCACTATTTAACCTGTGTCTGTACTTTATATCTTTTTTGATAGTAATGATTTCACTTGTGATTTAATTGCACCTTCAGGAATTATGTATAACTCATATTTGGAAAAACATCTTTCATCTAAGCATAAGTTTCCCAGTGGTGTTAAGTAGCATCTGCATATTGGCATTGCAAGTTCAATTATTTCTCCTCATTTTCTTTGTTGTCATCTCTGGTCTCATTCTGTCTTAAATTGTTTAAGAGACTATTTAATCACCTGAGTAAAATTTTGGCTCCGGTTTCAGCTGGACACCCACAGAACTTCAAAACGGAAATATTTCCCACAAATCACAAAAAAGGTATCTTCTCTCTTACATTGTCTGTAGAAAGCAACATTTTAATTGCTTACTGGAATGCCATGAAATACATTTGCGTGTGCAACTTCCTCTGCATGTTTGAAAATAGCACCTTTAATACAACAAATACAGGTCTGAAGCACTGGCTGAAACATAATGATTAGAACAAATACACACTTGTGCTCAGAAAATCAAGTCTATAGTAATGCAACACCAATGGATACAGTACAATTACATGTTCAGTAAGACAAGCTGGAATGTGCTTTCTGCCTCAGCAGAGCAGTTTTAATCTGGCTCATGCTATTGAGGAACATCGCAATCGGTGCAGCGACAAAATCATTAGCAAATTTACATTACGTTGGGCATCAGGGTCCATTGTAGAGCATTTATGCAAATGAAACGTGGTCTTTCTTACTAGTGCATGCCTTGGGAGATGCAACGCTTGTGCGGTTTCACCTCTGATGAAAACAAAGCATGGATTATTGTAGGCTAGTCGCTCTTGTCTCTGTAACCTCTCTATTTGTGTGTGTGTGTGTGTGTGTGCATGCATGCAAGTATGTATACAGGCACGGTTTTGTCTGCACGCTTTTGTGTCTCCACATATGCTGCTGTCTGTCCGAGCCTCTCTACTCTATGACCAAAAACACACACACACAACACACCCCCCTACACCTTGTCTCCGTCTGTATGCTTTATGTTCTTGGCATGTGCCTCTGTTTCTCTTTGCTGGTCGCGCCAAAGCTGAGCCTGCCCGACAGACGACCACGAAGAGGAGGAAACGGAAGAACTCAGCCAGCAGCGCCAACAGCGCGGGCACCACCGCCAGCAAGAAACGCAGCCCCGCCACCAACTTCAGCCTCTCCAGTCAGGTACCTGTAAGCATCAGCTCGGTTTGCCTCTTCTTTAATTTTTTTCTATGACTTCACGTGCATGTTTGCAGGGTTACACACAGACACAAGGTATTCCTAATGGTATTACAGCTATTAGGTTTAATTTATTTGCACAAAAGAGAGGGGGGGGGGGCCAACCGGGAGGGTAGAAAAGAAACTCAAATCTGTGCAGTGAGACAAAGAAACCTCAAGGGATTTGTATGAAAACATGTCGCCATGAAAGACAAAGGAAATGCATCAAATATCATAAAGAGTCACACAAATGACAATAAAAATCATCAAAGCAGAAAATAGTACAAGAAGAAATAAATTCATAAACAGGAAGTTAAGACAATAAAAGTGTGGCTTATTTGCAGATACTATATAACTAACTAGTTTCTTCCTTACTTTTATACCAGTTTCTTTCCAAGTACAGCATACGTATGTTTAAATAGACCCAGCTGACCCCTTTTCCTAACCAAGTAGCCGTAGCCTAGAGTTTTTTCTTCTTTTTTTTAAAGAACTATGAATCTCAGGACCAATGTGGGTGGAGAAAGTGACACTCTGGCCTCTCTCTCAGCCACTACTGTTGAAAATGCCCTTGACTAAGACACTGAACTCACAACTGCCCAGAGGATTTATTCTGTAGCGGAGTTTACTTGTGCTCAGGAGCTCTGCATGTCTGGAACATCTGAATGTAAAGAGCACTGGATAAATAATACAGGCTTCGATAAAACAAAAATAGCACATCGCAATACTGAAAGAGCTTCATGTGGCTTTTGGTCATTTAGCAAGAGCACCTGGTGAATAGTTTCTGATGAGTTTGTGGTCAAATGAAACATCTGTATATCTAAGCTGCTCCAGTCATACTGTTCAGTGTTCTTAAGAACTAGAGCTTGACCTTTGTGATATTTGAGGCTGAATATTTGAGAGAAACAACAGAACAATAACTATATATCAGCTATATCGGGTATGAGATTTTATTTTTGAACAGTAAACTGTACTATTATTGTAAACGCGACAGTAAATGTAAGATGATGATCAGGGCTGTCACGATACCAGATTTTCACTACACGATTATTGTGGTTAAAATAATTCACGATAACGATATTATGGCGATATCTTTTAAAATTAAAAAAGAAAAATAATGCTATCGGTCAAATTCATCTTTGACTTTGTTGTGCGTTTTGTCTTTATTTTGGCAAATTAATTAAACTCAAAATACGAGTGAAGGGAGTCGGAAGGATGATATCATTATTTCATTTTTTTTATTTCTTGGTTATCGTCAATACCGGTATATATCACCCCTAATGGTGATACGACATTTTGAATAGTGACTGGAAGTTAGAAAACAATAACCCGATATTGGACACTAGATATTAGATAAATCCTTTGTTGCAAATCTTATCTTTGCACGTCCAGTGTACAATAGGTGGGGCGACCTCGTAGCCTGGAGCACTAAAAGTATTGTAGTTTTGTTCCTTATTTAGAAAAAGAATTGAATCTTGTTCTAATTGAAACCTTTCTAAAACATACTGCAGACATGGGACGGTACAATCTGAAGAATTTAATTTGTTTAGGATCATCTTACTAGCTTTTCACCATCTGATGTCCCAGCAGAGTTATTTCTGTTTTAGGGTCATTCTGAAATGCCTTTGAATTAGGAAATCTTCCACAAACTACTTTATTGAACAATTTAACTGCCTTACATCAGCATTGGACTATGTAAATCACCAATATCCAAAAAACAACCACAAAAATAACAATACATCTAAATTGATCACTCAGAGAAAGTACAACAAAAGTAAAAGACATGTGTCCCTGTGACTCTGCATGCTGTGTTTCAGGGTCTGATTTTGCTACACGTCTCTATAACAGACCACTTGACACAGTTCGAGGTTAAACAGCCTCTTAAACAGCTGAGTGTTGCACCACAGGTCTGCAGCTCCCCTGGAGGATTTGATGCTGTTGTGAGCGTGTTGTCCGCAGAGGCTCTAGTTTTCTACCTTTTCCATACACCGCTTATTTAAACACATGCTGTATTATATTTACACTACTGCGTCCAATTTACTATTCTGTAACCGTGGTCTGTAGCAGTGACCTGTGTTTTTGAATTCAGGTCACTGCAGTTCAGCTAAAAGTGTGCTGATACCAAACAGTGTTAAAGGGTTGCAGGTTGGCATTAATGCATGTTCAATCACTGGATTAATTCTGCTTAAAGAGAAATTTAAGGAGGCTGATGCTTCCCTATACTCACAGTTTGGGCAGTATAGCAACTCTAGAAGTGATGTTTATATACTAATAATTTGTTTTTCCTATTACATTTTGAAAGACAGACATGATTCCTGCCTTGATTATGTTCCTCCTTTAACACCGGAGACCCGAATCATGTGTGTTGTTAGCTTGAGGTAACAAAAGTACTTTAAATGTGCTTCAATGTAAATACATTAAACACTTTGTGTGTGATGCTTCAAGTCACTTTTCCAAAATCTTTGCCTAACTTTTAGTGCTTTGAGTGCCTACATCTAACCTTAAAAACATTTTTTGTTCATGCTTTAGTTGCTCAAAATATTACGAAAAAAACATCTCTGCACGCTTCAATGTGTGACAGGTAAGATTCCTTGGTATCGTTTTGAGTTAGTTGTATCTTTCTCTTCTTTTTTTCATTGGAAGATTGGTTAATTGAGTCAAATCCTATGCATGTGAGTGTATATATATATATATATATATGCAACTTGGCAGATGATTGACAATTTTAATAATTTTAATACAGGTTGGACTTGTTTCCAGCCAGGTTAGGGTAGTTCACTCTGCTTGGCACTGAACGATAAAAAGATGATTTTTTTCTGGCATTTTTACAGTATTTCTTTCTCTCACCTACACACACATACTGTACTGCACCCTATGTACCTGTATGTTCTGTCTCGTCATTACAGTTTTGTTGTCCTCACCCTCCTCTCTTACCTCCTTCTCTCCGTCTCACACATACATTATGTACAACACACACACACACACACATACACGCATCGTGCGCAATTGCTTTCTCTCTAGAAGGCAGTTTGGCTCTGTGCCAGCTCTCATTATCACCGATATCTGTATACAACCCTCTACCCCCAGCCCCTTCCTCCGTCACACGCACGCACTCTACTCCATCCCTGCACCCCCCACCCATCCACACACACACACACACACACCCACCACCCGTACCACTCATGCCGTGCATTCACACGCCTCTTAAAGACTGGCAGCGTGGCTGGTAACATGCTGGTTACATATGTTGCGTGCCTGCTGTCTTTGTCTGAGAAGTTGTTCGTTTGTGGCTGAGCACAAGCCTACGTGAGCCCAATGACAATAAGGAGTGGACCCTCGCAGGGGGGGGGGTGGGGGGATTACCTTCGGCTGGAGGAGGAGAGGAGATGCTGGGGAAGGAAGGTGGCGAGGGGAACTCATAGAATGAGCAACACTGACCTCTAGTGGCATGCATTTAGTGTCGAACATGTTTCTTTTACTAAACTGTCCTTGAGCAGCAGATTCTTCACGCTGTCAGTCAGTCAGTGCATTTAAAGCACATATTATAAACTAAACCTGTAATTAACTGTCCATCCGCTGTATATTAAGTTGGTAGATTGAGGATCATTTGTGGTTTACATTTACAAGGTTCTGCATTGAGCTAAGATGGAGTCGCCTGTGCCATGTGGCACCGGGGGAAGAAATCCTTGAACTCGTCCTCAAATTTTAAACAAATCTTAATTCACAATTTATAGGCACAGATAAAGTCCTGTTTATGTTGCATACTGGACAAAAAACATTTTATTCAGATGGTGACATTTTTTTTATTAGGAGTTTTTATTTGAACCCCTAAAGGATAAGGCTGGTGATATTCTATATTTCCCTTATTGTCAACAAATCCCATAAAAGGACCAAAACAAACAATGAATTGATCCGACTAACAAGTATTGTGTATCCAAAGCTTATTTCTCTGTGCCATAGAGCTACATTGTTGTCCCAAAAACTATTAAAAACATGAATGAGCCACACTGTTGCACTGGGTGAATCCTTCCTTCATTAATATGAACGTGGTAATTGCAATTTATTTTGAGTCAATCCCACATACACCGTCCTTATTCCCCAAATACTGACCAGAGCACCAAATGTGTATTAATCCGCCACTGAAAATAGTCCCCAACAAATGCACTATTTACTCTATTGTGTGAGTAATATTAGCTAGTATCCAGCTGTTTGAGGAAATTACTGATAATCTCTGCTAAATTACCTTTCTGAAAAGAAACATCAGTGTTATCCTTTAAAGTTGTCTTGTGATGTTAGCATGATGTCAATAAACAAATGAACAAACTCATTTACATAGAAAACAATATTTAAACTGTAGATTCTGTCTGTCTTTCTCTAAATTTGGATGGAGGGGCGGGATTGACATTTTTTTTTTTGTAATTTTCTTTCTATTTCAAATAGTGTTTGTCTTTCTTTGCTGCTTTAAGGGACAATTTTGTTCTCTGGCCCATTTATCAACATAATCCCGCCACCACTTATTCCCACTTGTTGTTATGGAGGCATGACAAGCAAATATGTCCTCCAAACTATACGCTGCTAATCTCTGTAAAATATGCTAATGACACTGTTTATTGATTGAAGGGAGCAGGGAGGCGTTCTTCGCTGCGACGGCCCATTCAAAGCGTCGCCGCTTAGCTAGCGCTAAAGCTAACTCTTAACGAGATGAGTAGACAAGTTGACAGTATTAATTAGCTCACAATTAGTGCTCCCCAGTCTCAGACTAGCCACCAGCTGTTATCGTCTGAGGATTTTTTTTTTTTTGGCCCGAAATTGGCCAGAGGTAGGTTGACAGGCCTCCTCACAGGAACAGATGGTGAATGCATGGCTTGTTGGCAATCAGCACGTTTTTAGCTAATGACTTAATTAGCTATGCAAATTGACAAATCAGTGTGGATATTGTCATTTAGTTGAAAAGCTCACCTAAATTAATTAGCCTGATTAAAGCATAGTGGGGTGTAGAAGTGGTCGCTAGGGGGGTTTGCGGATGGCTTCGATAAATAAACTGCCAGGGGGGTGGTTGAAGTGTGCTAAATTGTCTAGTTTTGTTTGTATGTTTACATCAATGCTTGCTTCAAGTTATCATGTGTGTTTGTTGGATTTCTGTGTACAATCCTGGGTTAGTGTATTTGCCTTGTGTGTTAGGGTTAATCTGAGTTTGTGTGTTTGTGTTCAGGTATGTGATTGCACAGTAATCTGTGTGTGTGTGTGTGTGTGTGTGTGTGTTGCGGAGGAGATGGCTGAGAGGAGCGAGATCTCCCAAGCCAGGCAGCGTTGACACACTTGGCCAGTGAAGCGTGCTCTCCATTTAACTGTACAGCTTCTTCCCAGGTTACAGTGGGTGGCGCTGGGGCTTGCCAGCAGGGAGATGCTTAGTCAGTCAAAGAGAGATGAGATTCACAGACTCAGCACACACACACAAAGAAATACAGCCATGATTCAGAGCAAATTGATCAACGTTTGAATCCAGAAATGACCTTCCAGTGATTATTGTTCAACAGAAATTTACTTTGTTCATGAAGGGCAGAGGCATTTGCCCTGAAACATGGAATAAAACACTCATCAGCGGAGTCACAGATTGCAGTGGATAATGGCTAAATCTCTCTCCTTCCCTTCCTTGACCCGCTGTGAGAGAGCCATCTCTGTGAAATATGTCTTACATGATGAGTATTGATTGGGGCGGGTACAGAGCGCTCGGGGAATCCGCTTTGTGTACGGAAAGGTTTCATTTGCACCGAGTGCTTCAAGAGGGGTTGACCAGAGGGTCGGGTTCACCAGATACGACGTCTGACACACATACACACACAAACAGACACACACACACACACACACACACACACACACACAAACTAACTTTGCAAGCAGGGGGTCTGTGTTGAAGCTGAAAAACACTTCCCATTTTAGCAGATTTGAGCGCTCCTCGCTTAGTTGGGAAACAGAAAACATGGTAAACAAACACAGAAATAGAACAAATACTGTAAAGACACGAGCTGCTGATTGAAGGTCTTGTAAATGTTTCTCTTTATAACCTTGTTGTATTTTTAATCCTCCATTTGAAAAGGCGGTTGATTAAAATATTTTATGTATATTCATATTCATTTGAAGTAATGCAAATGTTATAAGGTCTTTTGGGTGGATGTGAGTTCACTTTATATTCAGATGGTGCTTTGGTCTCAGATGAAACAGATATGCCTTCATTTCTTCTCTGGTGATTTCTCCCTCACTTTAGCATATTAATTTTGAATCACCCCAAGGCTTAATATGGACGCTCCTGCACAAAACTGAAAACACGTCACGGGTGCTTGTGTGAAAATTCATTATATTTGTGTACCAGTTTTAAAACCGAGTTAAAAATCTAGTTTTAAAACATGTAAAACTAGTCAGATAAACTAAAAGTAGGTTTGGTAATGAAAGAAGCCAGCACATTCAACAAGAGAAATCCGTAAATATGTGACTGTTCTGATAAGATCATGTATTTCATGTTTATGTAGCCTGGTTAGCAATAAGACAAAACTAAATACATTTTAAATGGTGATTGAGAAGATTTTTAGGGCTTAGTGTTAGTTTACTGTGGTAATTTTATATTGACACAGTAAAAAAAAACTTTTTTCACACATTTTTGTGTGTGAGAAATCCATTCAAAACCCCATTTGAAAAAAAAACCGAAAATATTTGGTGTCTAGAAAAAAACAAAACAATAAACAACACAGCTGTGACCTGATTGTAAGTTAATGCCAACATTCAAACAGCATAAGAAGTATATGAATAAAAAGTGAAATAACACAATTGTAAGTGTGACAAAACAAGTCATCGCCTGAACATGACGTGACCACTTTATAAAGTGTGAACCCGTGAACAAGAACATCAGTAATTTCCTTTCTTTTCTTTTTTTCATTTGTAAACTTGCTCTCTTTCTCTTTCCAGGATGTGATGGTGGTTGGCGAGCCGACCCTGATGGGCGGCGAGTTCGGGGACGAGGATGAGCGTCTGATCACTCGTCTGGAGAACACGCAGTACGACGCCACCAACGGCCTGGACGACGAGGATGACTTCAACAGCTCCCCGGCTCTGGGCAACAACGCTCCCTGGAGCAGCAAACCGCCGGCCGGCCAGGACAGCAAGCCTGAGAGCACAGCACCCCAGCCCTCGCAGTAAAACAAAAGAAGAAGAAGAAACAGATCCTTGACTCCATGTGGACTGGACTTTTCAACCTCTCCCTTCCCCCTGAGGGCAGTGCTTCTACGCCTCACAACATTGTACTGAATCAGAATCTGCAAACTCACCACTGGCATGTCCAGCCAAAAATATTCTGGATATTTTCTTCTTCTCTGAATCACTGTATCATCTTGGAGAACACTGGCAGCATTGCACAGCAATATCCACATGTCAAAGACAACAAATGCATATAAGTCATATGCAACTGTAATGTAAAAATACCAAGGCGTGGGCATTTTTTTTTCAAGAATGCAGTGGAAAATTGAGGATCAAATTCTCCCTCAGATACAAACCTCTCGTCTAGTGGAATACTACAGCTGTGATTGGTTGACCTGCGGGTCGCAAGTCATCATGCTGACAGTAGACAGAGGGGAGAAAAGAAGAAGAATAAAAACAACAAACAAAATGTCTCAAAAAATGGCAAGCTCAGCAGTGAGAAGGCAAAGTGTTTTTAACGGAGCCGATGGAAGCATCTAACCACATTGGAGACAAATGAAACATTGTTTTGAAGCAATTGCATTTTTATTGGAAATTCAGTCGGCTGTTGGTTTGTTTCTGCTATTGCTGTTTATTTCCATTTCCAATTAAGAGGGAATAAAAGTTCTCTACCGCTATGGACTCCATTCAAACGAGGGAAAATCGTGTCCTAGGATTGTTTTTCCACATTACTGCGGTCGTCACAGATTGTGATTTCATGCAAACCAGTTTGATTGTGTTCGTAGTCTATTGGTATTTTGCTTCTCTCAGAATCCTTTGCAGTCACGTTGTAATTTTGCTGATCAGTATGTGAACTTTTCCGACACGCATTGATGCATTAATGTTGATTTTTTATTTTTTTTTCCTCCTCCAAAATTGGACTTCTCTCCCTTTAACGACCTACTCCCAAACTGATACTAAAGCCTTTTCCTGCATGATTTTATAGGATTTTTATTTTGTTTGATATATGTACTTTAAAAAAAAAAAAAACACATCAGTCTGATTTTCCTTTTGGGTTCATCAGTTTGGGAACACTGTTACAAGGTTTGTAGCTCTGTAAATAGAGGTGGAATCTATTTTGTCCACTGTAAATCAGCCACTGAAACCAGTTTGGATATGGCAGCTGTTATGTTTTGTGCAGGAGGTTCAGATTTCTGTTGGGTGGTTTGGATGGACGCTGGTTTGCTTGGGTCAAAAACCAAACTCTCTGATGTCTCCCATCCTCTTTAGCTAGTGCACAACCAAAGCCACAAAGTAAGTCACATTTCTTGTATATTCTGTGACATGAGAAGAAAACAATGTTACATTTTGAAAACAACACACAGACAAAATCCCATCCACCCCACAGAAATACTTTGATATCCCTGTATTTGTGCTCACAATTGTTCTTTAATCTTTAATTGAATTGATACTATATCCCTGATCTCTTTTGTTGGACTTTTGTTTGAAAGTGGGCAAGAAGACAGCGACATATGTCTTTATACAATTGGATCTTATGGGTATTTATTTGTGCATTTGTAAGGAAGCTAACACATTTCTAAATATGTTTGAGCCTAGTATTATTAGACACCATTTGTACATTATATAGCAGAGGTGTTCAGTGTCATATCTGATGTCTGGTATGTATGCTTTACCATTATGTGTGCCAATAAACCGTGCTTACAAAATAATTTGAAGTGTGTTACATGCATCATGTGTGCATGCAGCATCTGTTTATTTGTTTACTCTATTTACTGTTAGCTCTGATTAGTTTGATGAATCATTAGAAAGTTTATTCTTGACGTTGAAAACCGCAGCTGACCTCAAAGTCCATTTAGTAGCTCTTCTGGAGCTCTTCGTCTAACATGAATAGTCCTTAAAGTGCTCAGAAAAATGTAAATTTGAACAAAACAACTGGACATCGCCATATCTAGTGAGGAAG
This sequence comes from Bovichtus diacanthus, assembly GCA_943590825.1. Lineage (NCBI taxonomy): Eukaryota > Metazoa > Chordata > Actinopteri > Perciformes > Bovichtidae > Bovichtus > Bovichtus diacanthus. Next base: position 2,580,936 of record CALSBV010000271.1, read on the forward strand.
AAGGTGTAGTTCAGTCGAACGCTTCTGAACAGCTGCTGAGTGGACGTCGCTGTGAAACTTTTTTCGTCAATTTGGAAATTATGATTTGCTGCTTGGTTGAAAATGGTGGATTTGACTGATCTTTCTGACCGGAAACAGGGTACAGTTTCATTCCCGTCTACAATTTAAATGACAAAAATCTAACTTTAGAAAACTGCATTTCTGTACTGAAAGTGTTGTGTTGTGCTTTTCTCTCTCATTATAAACAAGAGATAATGTTCTAACCTAAACATCATGTTTCGACATCAGGAGAAAGAGAGAAATCTTTTTTACAGGGCTACTATTTTCTGCTGATTTTTAATGATGATATTGGGAGGAATCCACTGCAGAAGAAACAGAAGAACCCTCGGAATACCAGAATGCAAGATAGATTGTGTTTTAAATATGAAGTGAAATCATCATCATAAACACTATTTCATTACTTGGTTTCATATATACTGTATGCTCATACATTCACTTTTGATTCAACATCTTAACTATAGGTTCATGCACCGTCTCCCCTGGTCCTTAGGGGTTATTGAAAAGCATTCTGGGAAATGTAGGAAATCACTAAATAAATCTTGGAACGTGATGAAGATGTCAAAATAATATCTAGCGGTGAATCTGGGCATGGATTTTTTTTCTCTAATGTGTAGCTGCATTCAGTCTATCTAGTGCAATTATGTCCTTGAGTTTTCTGACACTGGATAACATAATTGTTGCAAAGCCCAACATTTAACTACAGTTCATCAGTAGTTGGTTGTATTTGTGTTTCTTTGTATTAAGGATATTAAACATTAAAACATTTAAGAAACAGGTAATATATTCTGTGAGATTTATCCTGGATTTGATCTATCGTCCCTGTATTCATCCTTCATCTGCTTAGCTGAGTTACTTGAATAATTTTGCTGAGTAAAACTTGGAACATGAACTACTCTGCAAAGTTCTCCAGATAACTCAGTGAGAACAGGCCTGTTGTTGGGTAGACTTTAAATCCAGGAAGGTTTGATGGAGCTTTGGCGACACCAAGTGGATTATAGTTGCTATTGCAACAACATTTAATTATTTTATAATTGTCATGTCATTATTTTCTCTGTAGCTCTGTGACATGCTGCAAAGAAGCACAGATTTGAAACCGAGCCAGATTTAAATCCAACAATTAAATACAAATAGTTAAAAATTATTTTTATTATTGAAAAAAATCAATGAATAAAATATAAACAATAATGATGATTAAGACAATGAAAAAATAAAATGGGGGTGAATAAACTACATAAATATCAAATTATGTGAGAAAAATATACATATATACATTATTCTTCTTTAAAGACCATTATACAATTTGACAATATTATCAATTTTTTTTAGTATTTAAAAGTTTTACAGTTTTAATGTACTTTTTAACACATAAAAATCCAATAAGATTCTGGAAAACTTTTGTTGTTTTATATTTATGTATGTAAAATGTAGCCTAGCATGAATTCAATGTTAAATGTATCATAATTGTAATTATACTTTTACAATCAATTTTGACATTATGATTAGTTTTACACAAAATGTATTCAATTGCACAATAAATTATGTTGTAGATTATGGTTCAGCATTGCACAAATTACATTTGTTTTACCTATAATTATTATTAACACAAAAATGTTGTCCAAGAAAGCTTTTCCTCGTGACGTTCACCGTTTTTACGTCATTTGTTTCTACCCACACTGCGGTGACGTTGCACAGGGCGACGCGGCGGCCAAAGTAAAGATGGCGGACGTGTCGGGCACCGAGCTGTCAGAGGAGAAAGAAGCAGAAATTGAGCTAAAGAAAAGGCAGAAACGGCCGTGGGATGATTTGCACAAGTCCGGTAAAATCGGTATAACTCCAGACCTGCCAGAAACTTTGGGATTTTACGATATAAGCGCTGCCAGGAGGGAGCAACGGGAGCACCCAGCAGGTAACCGTTGGGCAGACGTTACTGCCGTTACAGCTAATAAACGTCTTAAATGCGTTGTTTTAGCTTTAAACAACAACGCATTTGCTGGCTGTTAGCATTAGCGTTATTACTGTTGTGACTTGATGAATATATTCATATCACGATAACAAGACTTTTAACAAGTTAACATAACAAGTTAGAAGAGCTTCAGGAGTAATGTTATTTTGTTTAAGCTGAGTAGAGAGCTGTCAAACGCTTGTTTTTTGTTTTTTTTTTAGCGTTACAGTCAGTGCTAGCTTGATTAACTATGTAATAATGAACTGTCTCCTGCTAACTAAAAACAACTCTGGATCTGAGACAGTGAAGTTATTCTTTTAAACTAGTTATGGGTCTTCTCTCTCACTATCTAGCTAATGTAGTAATGCCTAAAGTTAGTTTGCATGGCTGCATGACTGCCTGTGCAGTTAGCTGCTTAAAGTTCAGTGAGCAATAAATATTATGTAATTTCAGTAAATCGCACTATCTAACCACAGTTTTTACTACAGGGTGTCTACAAATCATGCCTTACAGGTGTTACATTAAATTATGTCACCCATCTGATGTGTGACCTGACAAATGTGAGCTATACTGCCTCTGAAAACATTTTTATAATATTTTATCATCTCAATAAGACAGGGTCACACACTATGATAGGTATAAAGATAATACATGTGACCTCAGAGAGAAACATTATAACACAAAGGGCAGAAACAAGTTACTTGACAAAAGTGAGCAGCAATTATGTCCCAGCTTCTCCAATGTGAGAATTGTTTGTCATATATGATGGTTAAATGAATATCTTTTTAGTTTCTGACTGGGTTGGAATAAACAATACATTTGAATAGTATATGACACCTGTATTATAGCAAGAATGTTAATATTTAATATTATTAAATGGACAAAATGATTGATCAGTTAATCTGGAAATTGATTGCCAGATACTGAAAATAATCTATAAAATAGTTGCAGCCCTACTGTAGTGACACCTCACCTGTCAACATATGGTTTTAATGCTCTAACGTCATTGAAACTGATGTCACATATTCAAATACACCAAAAACTCAGCTGTTAAAATGTGTGACTATCTAAATACATGGAGGCACCATGTTTGGCAACTGCTGTCGAAATAAAGTATGATAAAAGTGTTTGCAGTGGCAATCTACACCTTCCATCATAACTTCTCATTGAGTCACAGATTTAGGTTTAACCCGACCTGTTAACATGGATCCTCATTTGACCTGGCACAGTGAGAATTTATTTAATAAAGAACAAGTAAAGGGCAAATCTGAAGTTAGGTAAACAATGCTGAATAAATATTGGACAGTAGAAAGGACAAATACGAAAAGACACTGTAGCTGAGATAAGATGCAAATTTGCACAAAAGGGAACGTTTAAAAATGGAATTCAAATATATTGTAATGTTTTTGGGCCCTAGTTCATGTGACTGTTATTTTGTGGTGCTGAAATTAGTTTTTTGCTTTGACCCGATTAAACCCCAACGTGTTTCAGCTGTAGCTCCTCTAGCTCCAACATTATACTAGTAGGCCATGTGATGTTTAACGTGAAAATGTATTAATCTTTGTCTTCAGTTATGAAGAATAACATGTTTGACAGGATCCCACAGGTTCAATTCAAATGGAAATAATTTCAACACAGTATGAGGGGCAATTAGGATGAACTTAGACTAAGACATTTCAACGAATCCAGCCTGTTTTATTTTTTTTTAAAAATCCTTTTCACTGTATTCATTTTTTTTTTTGCATATATTAAACAATTTTATAACAAGATATATTACTTTATTTTGATTTGAAGAGTCTAGATTTTCTAATAGACTAATTCAGTCACTTTTTCATTTTGAAAAGTTCTTCGAAATCATGTTCGAAATATGGAAAACGCCTCTCTTGGTGTAAACATGCCTTCTTTTACCAGGCAAATTGACGATTAACAGAAAAATATATATTTATTAAACAAAAATGCCTAAAGTTCTCTAGTTTCAGCGTGTCAAACCTTTTTATTTGCTTGTTATTTGTTTTCACAGTCTCCTATAATACTAGTAATACTAAAACTGAATATGTTTGAGTTTTGGATGTTTTCTTGACAAACTAGTCTATTGATTTGTCTACAATGTGTCATATTGGGCTCTGTGAACTTTTGATAAATCTTTCAATATTTTCTGACATTTCATAGACCAAATGATTAAGCAATAAATAAAAAATAAAAATAGTACATTAATCAAAATGAAAATAATCATTAGTTGCAGCCATAGGCTCATTATACCTAGCTAAAATAACAATATGTAATCATTTTTAAATTTTATGGCAAAGTTACAATAAACTGTCCCTCTCACTTTATTTAGTTTCTCTCAGAGTCATGTTAACCATGACAAAACCTACTGTATATCACAAAGAAGTTCATTTTGCATGTTTAGCCATTATAAAGATGTATTCATACTGCATTGAATCAAACAGTGAGCTAAGAATATTGTTAAACCTCCAGTTTTCACCTTTCAGAGAAGTTTCCTTCTCTTTCACTTTGCAGTGAGACACTCAAAGCGTTGGCGCTCTCATTGTGTTGATAGCGGTGGTTGTAATTGTTGCAGACAATGGCCTTGTGCTAACACTGGTGCTCTGATGTTGTTCCAGATCCGTCGTTGACTCGCTTCATTAACGCAGAGCTCACCAGAGGCTACTTCCTGGAACACAATGAGGCAAAGTACACCGAGCGCAGAGAGAGAGTTTACACATGCATGCGTATTCCCAAGGAGCTGGAGAAGGTACTTTATAATATAAATATATGTATAAGTCCTGAACTCAGCTGCCCTCTTTCTCTTAATTTATCTTCATCTGTCTGCTGTCATCATTTCATTTAGTTTACAGCTCATGGTCTGCACATAACTGTGTCAAACTGAGTCAGTCCTAAACCTTATAATCCCCCTATATGTTCTGCTCTAATGCTGAAATCAATCACTTGTTTTTGTCATTTATCAAGTATAAAATACCAGAAGAATTGTTGGTTAAACCTTCACAAATAAAGCTTTAGCTTTCTCCATTTAATATCATTATAAATTTAACTTTATTAGCCGTTGGTCAGATCAAGTTTGCAATTTCAAAACGTCACTTTAGACTGTTAAACGTTTGTATTAGTCATTATTTTGGACATCATTTAGTTAATTAAGAAAAAACATTGTTGTGAAAATAATCATTAGTTTCATTCTCAAGTACACAGCGCATATATACATATATACACTGCAACAATTTAGTACAAATAATTGATGGAGGTAAAACATTATTATATAAAACATTTTATTTTGCCATGTGGCTCGCTCACAGCAGTTTATTTTTGTTGTTCTTTTCAAGAACCACCAGGTGGCAGAGTTGAAACATAAAATGTGGATTAATCTGCTTTGTGTGCTGCCTCTATAGGAATGTGTCTCATACGGTTTTCATTGATACATGACCAATACATCTAAAAACACAGGTTAACATGAAACCTGTTAACAAGACTGACACAAGTTATAAAATTACAGTTATGCTTTAGAATCGCACAGTTAGGCCATTGAGGCTGTCCTCTTATGTCTTTGTTTGTTGTTTCTGGAGTTGAGTAGACCCTCTCTCTGCAGAAATATAACCGAACAAGTGAGCCCAGACTACCATAGCTCCTACTCGCTCCTTGATTTTCCCTTTGGGGGCAAGAGAGGAATGTGTGTAAACATAAAAAACCTCAGTGACTTTACTATGTTACACAGACTAACCAACTTCATGGGCACCTGACGAGTCACATACAATCCACCAATGAGAGACAAACCCTCCCACCAGCTTCTACCAAAAACTTACCTCAGTGCGTTCATGTTTTCCCCAGTTAGAAGTAGGAGAAGAAGACATCAGCTGGCTTAAATTCACTTATTTAAAAAAAAAAATGACAAGGCAATGGCTATTTGTATGTGGGGAACTGTGAAGGTATGTGTCTTCTGCTGAGTAGTCTTCTTTTTTATTAGCTTTCGCCTGGCTTTTCCTCAGTGGAAAGAGTACCTTATTATCTTATTTTATTTTATTGTTCTTGTCTTTTGACACAGATAAATACCTAAAGATGAAAAGTAAAAGTGTCTGCAGGCTGTACGGTATCTTTCCCACTGATGCTCATTCTTTAACTTGGTGGTTTTTCTTGCTGCATATCGATGTTTGACTTGGAAGTGTTTCTGTGTGACTTTTCCAGCTGATGACATTTGGCTTCTTCCTGTGTGTGGACGCCTTCCTTTACGTCTTCACCCTCCTGCCCCTCAGGGTGCTGCTGGCTGTGCTCCGCCTCCTCACACTGCCATGCTGTGGCTTCAGGTCAGAGCCTAAACACACACTCTCTCCTACTAGTAAAGCCACATAATTATACGTGCATACCAGAATAAACACATAGATTTTACATAAACCTGCATACAATGTTTGATATTATAACACAGCAGCACAAAAGCCTCAGGTACAAACACATCTGTACTAACATTCAGAGGTGTGGGCTGCTTTCTGAATAATAACTTATAACTGAACTTTAATTAAAAGCAAAAAAACCTTAAAATGCAATCACATTCTAGGCAACGAGTTGCTAGTTCAATTCCCTGCTTCTCTGGACCACTGCATTTCATTACCTCTCTTTCCCCATATTTCCTGATTCTCTCATCTGTCACTATCAAATAAAGGCATAAAATGCCCCACCCTAAAAATGCAATCATTTTCCACATACACAGCATTTGTAAAAAAGAAATGATGCTCTCTGTTGTATTTGTTTTTGGAAAGTAGACAATGGTTTCACACAAGAATTTCCAGATTCACTTGATGAATCTCTCTTTGTTTGTCTCTAACAGAGTTCATTGTGGCTCAACTCTGACCTGTAACGTGGCGACAATGATCAATGCCGAATGCAAATTATTGTGTCATTGGAAATCATGTAATATTGAAATTAAAAAGCAGCAGTGTAACTAAATAGATTAACTTTGGCACAATTTTTATGTGCTACTTTATACTTCTTCTTCACTACATTTTGAAGGCAAATATTGTACATTTTGCACTTTTTATTACATTTATATGGCAACTTTAGTTACTACCTACTTTGCAGATCTATATTGTTAATACAAACTATAAATCAACTAATACTTTTTGATATATTAGTAGAGATTAAGCTACTCGGCAGTATATAAAGTAATTAAAATAACTAAAATTACAAATCCAGTAATATAATATATATGATTCTGAAATGGCCATTCTGCATAATGAGTACTTTTACCTTTGGTACTTTAGGTATATTTTGATGCTAATACTTTTGTACTTTTACTAGATTTTCAATGCAGACTTTTACTTGTAAAATAATGTATTTACACTGTAGTATTACTTTAATTACTGAAAGACACATTGAGTAGGATAAAAAAATAAATAAACAATGTAAAGATTCGTACCAAAATAACAGTGTGTGGCGATGTCTGTCTCTGCAGAAACACTGACCCTGTGTCCGGGATGATTCTGGGCTTCAACATCTATAAAAATGTAGCGATTTGGTGCCAGATCGTAAACACGCATCCAAGAACAAGTTACGAAAAATGTCATAAACAGCACAGAAAAAAACTAAAATATAGCGAGGTAAAACGTCAAGTGGACAAAACTCATAACGGGGGTGAATCTGGGGTTTTCTTTCACCCACTGCCGAGCACCTTCACACTCCTTGACCCGGGAAGGAGGGGCCAACTTTGAATGTTGTGTTTACAAACTGCAACCGACAAATCCTACTCATTGTGCTTTTAATAACTTTAAGTGAACACATTAATCCATCACTAATTATAATCAAGTACCATATGTGTCTGAAATAGGCCATTCTGCATAACTAGCACTGTATATTTTGATGCTAATACTTTTGTACTATTACTTGATTTTGAATGCAGGACTTTTACTTGTAACAGAATATATTTACTCTGTTTTATTGCTACTCTTACTTAAATAAAAGAACTGAACACTTCTTCCACCACAGAAAAGTAGTGCAGTAAACGCACAGCTTAATATGTACCCGATCCCCCCTGATGGACACTGCCTGTCCTCCTGCTCGCCTCACCCTTTGTCTGATTCTCCCCTCGCCTTCCTCCCCCCTGCAGGGCACGCACATGCCCCTACTGCAGAAGAAGCAGGTACGCTCCCTAAAGCCTGTCGATGCTTCATAAATGTTGTCACTGTCCTGAACTGGCCTCTACATCCATTCACTAGTTTCTCTTCATCTCCACTGTGTCTGTTAATATACAGCTTGGCTCCTTGCATCCATTCTCTAAGCCAGAGCAGCCATGTTGGTCCCTCATAAGTCTGTTTTTTTTTTTTATCTCATCCAGGCAAGGTTTGCTGAGAGTGCATGCTCATTCTCATCGCCATGTTGCTTGTCAGTGATACAGCTGCACATGCTTAAACTGGAGGGCTGCTTACTGTACAGCTCATCTGGAGCATTTTGGTGCTCAATTTTCTTTAATTCAGTTGTTGTTGTGGAAGGGAAAAACATATTCGCCTTCCACAGCTGCTCTGCAGGTTTGCTTCTCTAACAAGGTTTTGAATCAGAAATCAAGCTTTTTTTTCTGGTGCAAAGTCCTAATGCCACCTACAAGGCTAATGCAGTATGAATGACACAAAGTGATGGCTACTTGGAATGCGGCACATAGCTGGCTGCACTCAAACATATGTTGTTATGTTATGGAGATGATGCTTATAGAATAGAGATAGTACTGCTTTGTACTTGCTACACCAGCAGCAGCTTTGCCTCCAGAGACTCGTGTGTGTCTCGCACATGTTGGGGATAAGATGCATGAGCACCTTTAACACCTGAATACTAAAGCTGCTGTTTACCAACACGTGTTTTCAAGATGATGATGATGTAATGTTGTTAATCCGTTATCTGATTAGAAGATTGACAAAAAATTAACCAGCAACAATTCTGATGATTGATTACTTGTTTAAGTAATTTATCAAGCACATAATGGGCCTCATGCAGGAAGCATGAAAAATGGAAAAAATGTCCTCCTATTTTTTGTACATTTTTGTAAATCAATGGGTACTACCAAAATAAACAAATTGTGTGTGTGTGTGTGTGTGTGTGTGTGTGTGTGTGTGTGTGTGTGT
>CALSBV010000271.1:2590059-2606538 GCA_943590825.1 Bovichtus diacanthus
TGTGTGTGTGTGTGTGTGTGTGTGTGTGTGTGTGTGTGTGTGTGTGTAAATATATACACACACACACAATTTGTTTATTTTGTTAGTACCCATTGATTTCTGGAATTCACCAATGTTTTATCTTATTATTGCTCTTCTCTTAGGTAAGAGAACATTTTACGAGTGGTCGTGAGCCCTCTCACCAAGATAGAAAAAACATCTTGTTTTCACTTAAAAACAATTGTTTGTCCAATGCAAGGACACACAAGTTTTAAATTTGAGAAACTTAAATGCTAACTGACTAGACTAACTGTTTAGTCTTTAATAGACAACATGTTTTCCAGTTAATTGAAAGGAGACAATCATGAGTTGCAGCCCTACTAATGGTGCCCTTGTATATTTTATGTCTGATTTCGTTAATTTTTTATTTTTGTATTAGTTTAGCAGTGGTCCTATTTTATGCTCATATTTTTTTTTTCTAACTAACTCTTACCTCACTCCTTTATCTTCTGCCACAGCACACTTTGCCCTAGTACACTAAACCTTTATTTATTTATATATTAATAATTAATAATTGTACATTGAGCACTGAAAAAAAACAACCTTTACATCAAATGGGAAAAAAGTTATTCAATAACGGGTAATTTGTTATCATTTTTAAGGCATGCATGTTTTAAATGAATGACTTCAGATGTGTCCACTGGATGGAGCTGTAGCTTCAGGAAAAAACAAACCAAGAGAAATCTTCAACATCATAGGGAAGCCTTTCTGATATTAGATAGTACAGTTTTATCTGAACCTTATCCTCTGTCATGTGTATAGATATGAGAGATAACAACAAGGGTTCAGGGCTTTTATGTAAATACACCTCATCTGTGAAATAGTGTGGATTCTAACTGAACTCATATATATTCTTTGGTTATGAAGGCAATTATTGTCTTTTATGCTTCGGACAAATGGCCCAGATGTTCATCTCATCCCGTTTTCTTCTTTGTGCTCAACTGCACACAATTCAGAGAACACTCTATGAAGCTCATTTACACATCTTCCTAAACTCACGCCATTTCCTCCTGTCTCAGCTTGGAGTCGGCTCCTAAAATAGTCCACATCTTCACACCCTCCAGCCCTGCGTTCTTCCATCTGAAACATGATTTATTTTCCTCTCATGTTTTAAAAAAGTGTCACGGGGTGAGGAGGAGTAGCCCCGTTGTTGTGATGCAAGACTAATCAACAGCCGCTAAAGTTAATTAAGGTAATAATGGCTGTTAGAGTAGCTCATTGTTGTCCTGCCATGTCTTGTGCTCTAGTGAGTTAGTCAAGTACTAGTCTGTGTGGTTTATAGTAAATAAGTGGAAAATTGTTACCTGTAGAGAGGGTTCAATGTGCAAAATTAAAGGGTTAGTTTGTATTGTTTGAAGTGGGGTTGTGTGAGGTACTTAGTCATAGTCAGTGCAGCTACAGTAGATGTCGGTCGGCATGCCCCCAGTTTGGAAAATAGTACTAGCACAGAAGTTAAGCAATTTACTGCTGTGGACAGGGGCAGCAGAAACATTTATTTTAGCCACCTATAAAAAGGCCCACCTAAAATATCAATATCACTGTAAGTATAAGTGTACGCTGTATTTTGAATATTTTCACCACTTGCCGTCAAACAGCCTCTTTCAGTTTGGTGAAACCAAACCAACCAAAGTCAAACAATAACACAAACAACTAACCAAGGTAAAATTAGTTTTTTTCAATGGAGTCTGGTGGCTTTGGAGAGAGCGTTGATGGAGAGAGCGTTGATGGATATACTGTAGCGGCTTTAGTTCCCTGTCGGAAAGGGCTGTCTGACAGCATGGTAAAGAGCTGAAAGTATTCTATATTATTTGTCTATTCTTCTTTTAGATGACTATAATACGTTTTGCTGCTTCCCCTGTCCACAGCAGTACATTGCTTAGCTTCCGTGCCGGTACTTCTCTCTAGCTGTTATTGAGATCAATTTTACTGTAATCTTTGTGGGATTCTGGTAAAATAAACAGCCAACAGCAAAACGCTTTGTAATTCTGCCGTATCATGTTTCAACAGTCATATCAGAAGGTAGAAGGTACTTTTTTCTGTATGAAAACCATAATGTTTGTGAATATTGAATTTGTGATTTATGGTCAGTAAGAAGCTTGTGGGGGGAGTGGATGAAACATATTCTTTTCACTTCAGTTGGTGGTGGTTGTAGACATGTAGTCCAGTCACACAGTTGACATGTAAAATATGCAGGATGTCTTAGAGTTAAGCTCTCTCTCCGGCTCTTCTCGGTTATCCCTGTCATAGTAAAATAAATAACCGCTCCTTTGGATTTGTCAGCCCTCCTCTTAACATGCTCTCAAGCTGCCACTTTCAACCATTGCTATTAATTATAAAGGCTGCACATGTTTTAAACACATTATTATCTGTTTTTCTTCCATTTGTTTTGCTCATCTAACACCATTTCTGTCCAAAATGCTGCACCCATTTTGGTAACAAAATTTAAATATTTCCATAAAGAGAGATGCTCAAACACATATGAATCTTTGTTGGTGTGCTGTAGTCAGTTTGGCAGATAAGAACCACAAAGATTTAATGTTTATAAGAGCAGAGGCACAGAACAAAAACATATTAAGAGGAGATGAATGAGATAATGTTTCGTATAAAGGAGATGCTAACTTTAATATTTAATATTTATTTTTTTCCTTTTCCTTCTATGTGGGGTATCTCATTTTGAACAGAAATGAAATTGAACCCTTGTTGTTGACCTTCTGTGTCCACGCATGCAGAGATTATTCAGAGCCTACATAACTAGCAGTGGTCAGTGATGTTGCAGCCATGATTATACTTTTTACTTGGTAAAAATGTGTTTGTTTATCAGCATACGTTACATCTGAGAACAAACATGTTTTATTGTTCACTCAGGTAACATAATGAATGTTATTGTGTTAAACATATACGGCTCTTGTGGATATACTGCACTATCAGCATGGACGTATGTGTTCAAGTACGCCAGAATGTTCTTGAATGTTGGTTTAATGTGTTTTTATATTCAATACAGATACTATAAGTTGATCTCTGTGTGTTTTATGTGTGTGGTCAGTGGGTCTCGGCTGCTGCAGCCAGCGCAGGTATGTGACGTGCTGAAGGGTCTGATCATGGTGCTGTGCTTCTCCATGATGCATTACGTTGATTACTCCATGATGTACCACCTGATCCGAGGACAGTCCGTCATCAAACTCTACATCATCTACAACATGTTGGAGGTACTTTTTATACGCTCACATCTGAAATGTGGTGGTAAAATAACGGCATGTGTTCTTAAACATGGGTGGATTCAAACCTTCAAGTGTGCTCAATGGTTGTTGTTTTTACATAGTTCTGGACTTGAATATACACACAGTCGATGTATAAATCTGGCCACTGGTACAACGGCTTTATCATCAAGCATTTATAACCTAAATGGACCAAATACAAACGTACAGAGTTATAGTTATAGAAGGAGTACCCATAGTACTGTATCAATGTTAAGGCTGCAAAATTGTTTTCAAAACCTGGGAATTAACCATGATGTCGCAAAAGGTAAAGGTGCATTACATGTCAGACTGCACATTTGAAGCAGTTGAAATCCACTTTTATTTGATTTAATGTGAGATTTGTTGTTATGAAGAGTAATTTTGCTTATCTTGATATGACCTTTGATAGACAGCCAAATAAAGGGTGTGATCTTATCTCAAAAGAGAACAAAACTGAATCCAACTACCAAAAAAATAACGAGATGCATCCATGTAAGCAAGAGGAAGTAAACCAAACGTCTGGTTGCCATTGTTAATAAGTTTGGCTCTCACTTGTCCTTCCTCTGTCAGGTGGCTGACCGCCTCTTCTCCTCTTTCGGTCAAGACATCCTGGACGCTCTCTACTGGACGGCCACAGAACCCAAAGAACGGAAGAGAGACAGTATAGGAGTCATTCCTCACTTCCTCATGGCCGTCTTTTACGTCTGTATCCTTCTTGTTCAGCAGAAATATGGATGTCAAATTTGAATTGTGTGATTGATATTGGGTATCTCTTTCCTTTGTGTGATGTTTGACAGATGACATGCAGTCACAATCTCATGAAATGCCCATAACTTATTATTTCTTTGTGAGCTGTGTGTGACCACTGAAAAAGATAAAAGAAGCCTTTAAGTGATGCATCACTTGAATGAAATTTGGTTTGATTTTCTTTCAACAAGACGGATAGAATATAAAGAAAAGGAAGAAATGCTCTGTATACTTAGCCATAGATCAAAGATGTGTCGGGTGCTTTTGGAAAACGTGGGGGAAAAGGATGAAGGAAGGCAATCCAGGCACTTGTAAGAACAAGTAACAACGAGGAAACAAATATTAAAAAGCCTTTATTGTAGTGGCTAAATCCTTTTAAAAAGCAGCTAATTAGCCCTGACGAAGACCTACAGTGGTCAAAACATGTTGACTTTTTTTCATGATTTAGCTACTACAATAAAGGCTTTTTTTTATTTCCTTCCTCGTTGTTTTCCCAGTGCCTGGGTTGCCTTCCTGCTGAAATACAATTTTTTTTTTTTTTACTTTGGGCTGGACTAAGGGACCTGAACCAGCTCAGTTCAATGCACTATAGTTTATTTGTATGTATTGTTTTTTATGCTTGATTGATCTTTCTATATTAATTATTGAATGGATCTTAGTTGATTTTAATAACTTGTACTGTAAATTCTGAGCATTTAGCTGATGCTGTTGTTTAAAGTACTGAGTGACCTTCAGTGAATGAGCAGGGCAGAGGGTCCTGCTCGAGGATATGTCAAAAGAAACCCATGACGTTTGTTTAACTATTAAGATGCATACTTTAAATTCATTTAGAATGAAGTGGTATTTCGTGCTGAATGCTTTTTTTAAATAATTTGTTTTCCTGAGCGGCTGTTCGTCAGTCCTCCATGCCATCCTCATCATGGTCCAAGCCTCAACCCTCAACGTCGCCTTCAACTCACATAACAAGTCCCTGCTCACCATCATGATGTCCAACAACGTCAGTACACACACACACACACACACACACACTTTTATATGCAACCCATTTTATTGTAGTACACAACAGTCTCCCTAATTGTTTAAGCAGCTAAACTTTTGCACAAAGAAAATATATGCTACATTTAACTTAAATAATTTGTATGCAGATTTATCCCAGAAAAATGTAACTTGGTACGTTGGTGTTGAAACATTTAAGTTGCAGCTGCATGGTTTGTTTTGTATTTTCTGGATACTAAATGCTGCCAACTGCATTTCTTTCTTTGTTCTACTGTTTTCTCAATCACAGTTTGTGGAGATCAAAGGAAGTGTGTTCAAGAAATTTGAGAAGAACAACTTATTCCAAATGTCCAACAGTGGTAAGATATTCAATGTCCTATCAGACATCACACATTTCTATAAATACTTTTAAGTATTGAAAAGAGCAAGAAAAATGATGTTGTCACATATGTGATGTTTGTCTCAGCAGAATTTACACAAACTTAAATACTTGGAGACTGAGCGTCTCCAAGATCTGTGAATATGATTTACTCCACAAGCTCTTAACTGCTTTTCTGTTGCTGAGTGTACACAATGGAAAAGAATGAAATAATATTTCCTCCAAACAAATATTTGTTATGATCCCGCTTCAGAAGACCTTGACATTGAATATATTTGGGTTTTTTGTACTGTTTTGTGGACAAAACAAAGAATCTGAAGACCTCATACTGTATGTTAAAAAGTAACACTTTTTCGTTTCAAAAGGTAATTTTGAGCTAATCATCTAGTAGATGAAACATACATTTTGTCAGTTTTTTTTCATTAGATGTATGGCTGAAATCTATTCAACATGACTGATTGATTTTAAAATGTTAAGCATTAAACTGTAATGGAAAAAATTAAATGGTTAATTTATCTTATTCACATACAAGTCTTTAATGAATCTATCCGTTTGGAGATATACAGAGATATAAAATGTGTTGTACATTTCCCTTTTGTTTCCCAGAGGCAGCCTGTTTTTATCTCAGTCACTCTTATTGTATTTTAATGACAGCAGAAGACAAGAAGCCTTAATCAGCTGCTTCCCTCTCGCTGTTCAAGATTTCTGAGCTGAGCATGCTCCTAACTAACTAGCATAGATGATGGCATGCTAAATATTTACAGCTGTGTCTTTTAAATTGTAGTAGATGAATGTTTAAAGGATACATATACTGTGATCAGACTAAAAGCCTTGTGATTGTGACATGCTGCTGTAATGTATGAACAGCGACTTATTTCAGACTTTTCTCATAGCACCTTTTTTTTTTTTTTTAGCAAAACTGACAGATCTAATTTAAAAACCTTTCACACCTTCTTTAACACCACCTGTGAGTACATATTGTAAGTACAGTATGCAGATACCAAATGTGGGTGAAGGCAATGTTTCTGCAGTTGTGTCTTAAATCTTGAATCTTCTTCAACAAAATGTGTTTATTTTATCCTACAGATATAAAGGAGCGCTTCACCAGCTACGTTCTCCTCCTCATTGTTTGTCTCAGGAACATGGAGCAGTTCTCATGGAACCCAGGTAATCATCTGTTCTTCTTTAAATTGCTTTTTTGTTATTGATTTTACACAAGTGAATAAAGAAGACACAGGAATTGTACAACAGATATGTCAATTTAAAGAGAGAACAAAAAGAGAGTGAGGAAATAACTTGGTAGATTAGTTGGTGGCTCTGAAAGTATTTCAGGAAAGGTTCCCATACCTTTTTGGAATATTTAGTTTAAGTTACTTACTCTATAGTGGAGCTTTTGAGGGTTTAGAGGTGAAGTACAGTGTGCGGCGTTAGGTTGTAGTCAGGCGCAAGTCTTCCTCTCCAGTGGTGCCAAAAAGATCTACCAGAGTGCTGGGATTTAGGTTAAAATAGAGAATTAGGGATAACGTCCCTCCAGTATTTTTCCAGGCTAGGACACGTCCAGAACATGTGGATAAGGGAAGCTTCACATTTGGGTACAGATGTGATAGTTTGGCTTTGACACATAGGCCCTGTGCACAACCTTAATCTGTAACAGACACTGATGGGCATATAGGAATGTTGAATTAACCAGCCTCAACAAGGCAGTTTAATAGATGTTTATATTATATAGTAAATGCAAACTCACAGCGTGTTCACCGTCGTTTTTTGTTTTTTTTAAAACTCTGTAGATCTTAAAAGTTATATTTCCACCCTAGTAAAAGAGTCCGTGCTTGTCATGGTAAAAAAAAAAAAAAGAAATCAAGAAAAATATGCAGTCTCTTTTTTCCTGCTGTTTTGGTTTTGTTTGACCCTCTGCAACACCTTGGGGATCTTTCTCTCTCCCAACAAACAGTTTATGAAAGAGTGAAGGATGGGAGCTGGGTGTGACAGCCGTCTGAAAACACTCAGCTCCTCCTGTCAGTCTCAAAGCCTCACACACATTAGGTGACAGACATTGCCTGTCAGCTGAATTCATAACACTGATGTGCTAATACTAGCATAGCTACAAGAGGTACACAAGTCCCCAGTAATAGACTTATCTTCCATGGCGCATTAGTGGTGCCAGCACTTCTTTGTTTACATTATACAGAACCAAAGCACCTGCTCTCAGCTAATTACCTGCTAAACACTTTTTGATGAAATGAGAGCCAAATCCGTTTTGCTCATTAAGTATTTAAGACATTTTTGCAAGTATGGCACCATGTAGTAAAAATGTAGTTAATCACAGCTTGTTTGTTTGTTGTTTTGCTGCCATAAGCTTCTGGGTCATGTACTGTATTGTGCAGACTGCACTGCAATAGCATTTGCACGCTCACGCATTTAATTGCGTGAGTAGTTCTATCACTTAAAGCTGCACAAATGAATGTAATTGTATTGGATCAAATGATTTATGGGATGGTTGTTGTGATCACCTGATAGTACAGTGGCGCTTAGCTTCATGAAGCATTTTAGTGTCTTTCAGCTCATTGTTTTGGTTTGGTGTCAGTCTCACGGCCAGATATTTCCCTCAGTGGTTAGTGGGAGAAAAACAGAGCTAAAAGGAGAGTGCATTTCTGGTGCATTTGTCAGGTCAACAGAAACATGACTCCAAATGAATGCTAGTGTTGCTTTGTGTTTGCTAACACTTTACAACTTTATAAACTGATAATACGTTAACGTTGTTGTTGTTTTTCTGCTTGTTCCACTGCCCCCAAGTGTATCTATTGATACAGTTTAAAATATTTTCCAACTCTTGTGACTTTTCTTTCTCTAATTTTCTAAGATTAGCACAACCTGAAGATTGTAATTTAAGTGTTATATTGAATCTTAGTTCTGAATATGTCAGGAGTGGGCAATGAACACTAGTAATCTGGTTGTACCGGGACCCTGGTATGTGGTGGGCAGAATGTAGACAACATCGAGGGAAGGATTGCTGAGCTTGTGCACTGTCTCATAAATTAAATTTAACACAAAGTGTCTTCCCTCAGACCACCTGTGGGTGTTGTTCCCTGATGTCTTCATGGTCGTCACCTCTGAAGTTGCAGTGGACATCATTAAACATGCTTTCATTACCAAATTCAACGACATCACTGCAGATGTAAGGACCAAAACCTCATGTTCCTTATTCCTTAAATAGTCTCATTCACCAACTAACAACGTGTCACACACAGCATGTGTGTCATATAGTAATCTATGTGGTCTGTTTCCTGATTAGGACTTGTTTGCTGCCATACTCCATTCTTGTTCTCGTCTCTTCCTCAGGTGTATAGTGAATACAGAGCCAGTTTGGCCTTCGATCTCGTCAGCAGTCGACAGAAGAACGTAAGCAACTGTCTCATTATACTTACATAAACTGCATTGAGCCGATGCAGCTAATCAATGCAGTTTTGTGGAGTGCTGTAATGTGTGCTTGTTTGTCACCGTGTAGGCTTGTACAGACTACAGTGACTCAGTGGCCCGGAGGATGGGCTTCATCCCTCTGCCTCTGGCTGTTCTGGTAAGAGACGCTGCATTGTTGCTGTTCAGACACTAAATACCAGAAGAGAGTTTGTCATCCGCACATAAACATTAACCAGAACGAATTTAGGCTATATCCACACTAATAGGTTTTTTGTTTTAAAATGTACCAAGCGTCCACACTACTCTACTTTCCAAACCCTTGAAACCAAGACTTTTAAAAACCCTGATTTAGTTTTAACACTCAGGGATTGCGGTTTAGCCTGGATAGGCGGAAACAGAGTTTTTTGAAAACGTTGACGTAGAGACCCACGTTTGCTTGCTGGTTGGGTCTTAGCAGTCACAACCTTCCCTGATTCGTCACGACCCTGTCACATGACCCTTTTTTCCGTAAGAAAACAAATATTAGCCTTGACTCCCAGTGGTTAATTCAACATACTTAATACATTACAGGCATTGCTGAATGTGTTGTCAATATTAGCAGCTGTTGTGCAGTTAAATTCTGCATTTCATGATGTGACTACTGCCTACATGCGCAGCCAGCGAGGGTTATCTGCTTCCTGTTTACCACACGGATGCCCGGTGTACGTGAAGGGTCATGTGGTATAAAACACTTGTGTGCACGGAGATCATTTTTGTTTTAAAATGAAAACATATTAGTGTGGATGTAGCCTCACGCTTGCATTAAGTGTGAGGCTACATCCACAAGCTGCCTGATGGTTCTCATCATTTAATCATTTACTTTTTATTTCCCCAGTCAGAATGTCCATTTATTCTGCTTTTTAATGTTTTAACAGCTTATCCGAGTGGTAATGAGCTCGGTGAAGGTGCAGGGAGCTCTTTCATACACGTGTGTCTTCCTTTGTTATCTCGGGTAAGTCTATGAATTAAATATTACTTATGTTATTACATGATTCTATTGTGGCTTGCCCAGCCCAGCTTCTAAAATTGAGGGCGTTTATAAGCCCTACGTATATTGCTGTACTCTAAACATGGCATTTTCATTTCACATATGCTGCATGTATTTTAATCTGACTGTAAAAATGTAGCTCAAGAGGAGATTTAAAGGCTGGAAATGATTTTGGTTGCTCATGCACATTAATCTGGTGATAAGATATGTTTTTATTCCCTTCCTCTTATTGAAGTTCAGGCTTAAACCATTGAAATTGAGGTCAAAGTCGATATTTCCAAATTTAAATCTCAGCACTGGATTCATTTAGAATCTATCAGTGGATATTTAGATGTTTACATATTTTGTTTAACCATAGCGTGTTAAATATGCACAGAGACTCGTGCTGTATACAGACGTGCTTGCAGAGTCACACTAACACATGCAGGCACTGTAATAAACACACACCGTTACATAAGTATTAACACTGTGCCCTCATGTTCTCCCTGTGCTGAGCTGCTGATTGCCTCGCTCTCTCTCATTTGCCGGATCCCATTGGGCTCGTACCATTGAAGAGTTTCCCTCAGGGTGAAGAATACAATGTTGTCATCTCTAGAGCCATCTCTGGCCTTCCCCACCCCCTGGTTTAAAAATAACTCTGGCTCGAACAGACCGCTGTGCCTTGGCAAAGACTCAGCTGTGCTGACACACGCTCTCAGTCCGAAACACCCTGTCACAGCGAGCAGTGGTCCACAGACCCAAATGTGTCCGTCTCTCTCATATCCCAGTGTCAGAGGTTGGATCTCATAGCAAAGCCCAGAAACACGGAAGGGTGGTACACATCAACATCCTGGTGTCAGTAGTGGGATGTGAGCAGTGATGATCCAAACCAGACGGTAGAAGAGATTCATTATAACTGAAGCCCGGCTCAAAAGTGCACTGAATGACTCTGATACATCCCAGCATGTAATAACTGGAAGGAATAGGCTGTTCAGTTATGAATAAAATCATAATCCTCATTATTTATTTCATTAAAATGTACCAAAATCTACAGTTCATCTTGGTGCTGAATCCATCAACCAAATTGGCCAAAAAGCTCAAATTGCTAAAACAATTGTTTCATATATTGGCTGCCAAAGGTCATAGCAGACATGCTAATGTGAAATGTTTTAACAATATTCTGTGATTATTTTTAATTCAAAAATTAAAGCTGCCATGAACAAATAGACATAAAAAAGTGTACATCAGAGCTGGGAATACTTTGTCATGTTTTTTTTATTCATCTAGCAAAATTAGTGTTAACTGTAGACTCTTAAAGCTCCAAAGTAGTTTGTGAATTACAATTCTTTGCATTTCTTTAAGGAGTGTTTTGATTTCCCAAATTAGAAATGCACCACTTTAATCAGCAGTCTTCTCCTTCTTTAGGTTGGTTACACTTAAAGTGTTGAACAGTATTGTGCTGCTGGGGAAGTCGTGTGTTTACGTCAAGAGGGCCAACATGGAGGACAAACTGTTCGAGAGGCCCTCCACCGCTCCATCCTCCTCTGGGAAACCCCAGAGCAAAGCTGAGCAGGCCAGCTGTCCCACACCTTCAGGTAAACCACAAACATCTTGTTTTTTTTTTTTTAGAACTAATTATCTTGTAAACGTCAACTCATGCCGTACCTTCAAATTAAATAATACTTAAAGAGGCTATTCATATATTCCTATTTTATAATAACAATGCATCAAATGGTTTATCACCTGGATCTGCAGTTCCTCTTGGTTTTAGTTTCAGCCTATTGTCTCGCTGTACGGCTGCAACTTTGGTTCACTCTCACCGCTCCCAATTTCAGCCGCAGCAGGAAGCTGTTTTCAGAGAAATGGCTGTAAAAAACCAGCTGTACACTAACTGCTCAGCCCCAAAGAGCAGACAGACGCAGTTAGCGACTAGCTGGTGAACACGGTGGACCATTGAGCAGCTATAGAGCCAGATATTTTCCTCAGGAGAGACCAAAATCAGAGCTAAAAGAGAGTGAGCATTGGACTTACATTCATCAGGTGGACAGAAACACGACATGCTGCTGGGTGTGTGAATATGCAACTGTTCGCTAACAAGTTCGCCATCTCAACCTGAAAAGGTGACATGTTAATGTTGTGTTTACAACGTGTTTCCTCTGCACCAAGCGGCCCGAAAGATGAGTTACTGAATGTTTGAATGAACATGCAAATGTCAAGTATGTCAACATATTTTATAATTGGAAAATTGGAGGTTTATTGGAAAAGAGGAACCCAGGTTGACTCAGATAAAGAGGGGAGTTTTCCCAATCACTTTACATAATTATTCAAACGTCTCCGCTTGATAACTCTCCGTCCCTCTCACTAATTACACCGTGTGAAACTCTCAGTCCGACCATCGAGGAAAACCAGAATAAGTCCTGAAATATTTCAGTGGCTGTTTATAAAAACATTTGTAATTGTCATAGGATTCTATTAAATCCTTCTTTGTTCCAGTAAGTTTGATATTACGCTCGACACTTTGCGTGTATTTGCGTTTTATCATATAATAAACTAAATAGTTACTCGATTTAAATAAGTCCCTTTACAGGTCTAGCTGTTAACACAAGACCTCAAACCATCTATTTTAAATTTAAATAAATGTTTTAACCAATATCCAAAAATACTTGCTGCCACATTAGACATTGAGATTTGATTGTGCACTCATATCTTCAGCATCAAAACTTCCGAGCTCGTAGGAGCCTTCAGCTGAGGTCATCATGCAGTGTAAACACGACACTTTGGTTTTGGCTCTAAATACAAGAAATACAGCATAGACGAGCATAGAAAAGTGTTTAGTTTGTGCAGCTGCTGTGCAAGCAGTGACAGAGAATATATCAAATGTATTTATTTTTCAATTACACAAAAGCTTTTAATCACAGAACATCGGCTTAAAATATTTTGTAGATTTGGGAGGTTGCATCCTAATTTGGAGATATTTAAAGTGTCGAGACCTGAGAGAGCATCCTGGTGGTTCTCAGGAATAGATATCTAGTAAATGAGACGTCCTGGGGATTAATCTTTCTTGTGAATAATTAGCATGATGCTCTTTGCCTCCCACTCCATCCCTGCTAATTCCTGACTCTGTGAACTTTGACACACTGTAACTGATAAAACGGTAATGTCTTACAATAATCTTTAAAAACAAATGCACAGTGAAAACAAACCACTGTTGTTGTCAAAAAAACAAATATATTCACTTTACAGTCATATTAGATAAAGAAAAGCAGTAAATCTTCACATTTGAGGAGCTAAAACTAGAAAACGTTTACTATTTTGACTTCAAATTTGTGTTCTACTCTTGTGCATTTGTTCAGTAATGTGACATTAAATTAGCAGGTACTGCATTTTGAAAGTTTGACTTTTGATTCCAATAACTTTTGATACGAGCAGTACTTGAGATTATTATTTTAATATAATTTGCCATTAATCATAAGATGAGACGTCTTTATAAGGATAGTTGTAGGTGTTTAGCTCATGCTGTGTGCGTCACACTCAACTTTGTGGAAAATGAAGCCCTTCAGTGAGAAAAGATCCAGATTCATCCAATGTTCAATTAACAAAGTTTATCAGCAACTACTTTAAAAATCGATTAATTGTTAATGTAATTTCCAAGTACAAATGCAAAAAGTTACCTCAGTCCAGGCTCTCAATTGTGTGTCCAGCTTTTCTCTATCTTATATGATGGTATACTAAATATATTTTAGGGTTTTGGACTGTTGGTCAAGACATTTGAAGAAATTGTGCAGGGCTTTTCTTAATCATTTTCTGGCATTTTATAGGCTAAAACATTAATCAAGAACATTTTTAGTTGTAGTGGAGACTAGTAATAGTCTTTAGAAGCAGTGATGTCCTAGAAATCTTCTTCTATGACAGACATCAACAACTAAACAAACCCTCATTCTAATATTGACAAAAGATTTTCCTCATTAACATTCATGTAAAAAAATTTGACAAACTGTTGAACCGACCCTATACCACACACACACACACACACACACACACTCACGTACGATCAGACACACAGATTTGGAGGTGGCAGTATCTCCCTGTCATCCGCAGCCAAATCCCCGCAGATCTTTTCTCCCGTGTGCCACAGACCCGCCTGCTGCTCTGAGCCAGGAGCTTTAAAATGACAAAGATCCTGATGGAGCATCATGTCACATCAAACATCAAAGCTCCTACCGGCGTTTGTGTTGCAAACCAATCTGGTTTCTCAGAAAGCAGCTGCTACAAGGCTTAAGGCGGCATGCTCCAACATATAGAGTATAATAATAACTACTTTGTGGTTGTGTAAAATTAATGTGAGACTCTCCTTCTGCTTTAAACACATTTAGCTGCTGGGATTTGAACCAGCTACCTCACAGCACATGCTCACTTTTGTAACATTAAGCTACTTTGGTCTGTGCCTCCAGCTTTACCTGCTGCTCCAGTGGATTCACTGAGCAATTATGTTCTTCTGCACGTCTTTGTCTTTACAATGGTCTGGATTCACATAACATAAGATGTACCATCTGTCTATACTGCATGTTTTTGTCCAGAGGGCAGAAATGGGTAATGAGCGGTTTCACATCAGCCATTTCAAGCCCCATGAGGTAGTTAACTTTTATTAAAGCTCACATATCTTCCAGAGAAGAAGTTGAGAACTCTGCGTTTCTGTAGTATGTGACTAGAAAATAACTTCTAAATCTTGTGCACCCTTAAGGACTTTAATTACACATGTAAATGATAAAACCCAGACAGAAATGGGTGTAATTAAAAGAAAAACAACCAACTAAATAACAAACAGAACTTCTGCTGACAGCCCTGCATTAATTGATTTCTTTTTGGCCACCTGAGGGAAGCAAAACAAGCTAAAAAAAACAACATTGGCATATATATACCTTATAGAATGAATATGGTAAACAGCTGGATCATATTTTTAGCAGTTTACATCCTTTTAGCTCCATTTTGATCCCCTCTAACTGCTGAGAGAAACTTCTGGCTCTTTTGCTGCTACGCTCCACTACTTTGTCTGCCTGCTGTTTGATGCTGGACAGGTGTACAGCTTTGAGCTTAGACCAAACCAAAACAATAAAGTTGTATAAATAAGCTAAGTAAGGCAAAACAATGAGCTAAAAATGCTAAAACAGTCCAGAGAACATTTGAACAGTTGGGTGATGATTCCTGTGGGTTCATGTCTTTCATATTACACATATTGTAGTAACATAGTGACATCAGAGTATATTTTATCAGCCCAAAAATGGTCTTACACTATAAAAATGCCAGTTGCTTTTTTGTAATGCCGTGTAACATGTCATTTCCAAAGACAAATGATGCAAGTTCAGGGAAGCTTCCCGATTTTTCTCACTTTCTTTTGGCTTGTTTGACAACTTCTATGACGTGTTTTGTGATGTTGTTAAGGTGGTGAATCAAGTGGAGGGGTGTTGTTGCTGTTGCCATGTGCAACAGTGAAGTTGCTTTTTGTTACTTTACTAATTACAGTTGTGAAAAACGACAAGTTATAATTGGCCGGGGTCCAACATGTAGTCTGCAATGTCTCTCGACCAAGTGACATAAAAAAGACAAGAAGAAAACTGTGTTGTCTTAGTCTGCCGTTAGGAAATGAATCAAAGTTAAACTGAAGCAAAGAAGTGAATAATGAGGAAAGTGAGAGCACTTGTTTATTTATTTACTATCAGCAGGCATGATTTATTATAAGTCCCTCAGGGAAAACCAAAGGTAATTTACACCAAAACCTCACGCTGTCTAATATTCAGTTGTCTGTTTTCATGGCCTTGATCATATTTGAAATTCTTTTTAATGCCTTACTCAAACACTCACTATATACTCAGTGGGTTGCAGTTTTTCTGTACTGTAAAGTGTCGGTTCTGCTCTGTCTACAGTAAGAATTGAGAGTTTGTTGTAGCCAGATAGCCCGTGGCTGGGCTGGTTGTCTCTGTGGACGGCCTTGTTAATATACAATGCTGCTTCGCTCTATTCTCTCTAATATGATGAATTATTCTGTTTGGTTGATTTTTCTTATACAATCCACTCTGTGTGCTCAAAGTTAAAATGGCTTTGCAGTGTTTTCTCTTAACATTATGCAGAAGAACCAACTGTGCTTCTTCGTGCTTCACGTCAGCTTTCTTTTCTGGCTACGCTTCATTATTCTCACTCTGTGCTGCTTTGAAACTGAGCAGTCAGGTGGGTGTGTGTCGGCAGGTTGAATCCCTCCAGCCAGAACACCTTCGCTTCTTCTGTTACAGGCTGAGGATTGATGCTCTACGACAGCTCATCACCCTCTCCCATACTGCATCTTCTTCCTCTTCTCTCTCAAAGTGAATTCATCCTCATCCTCTCACTTCTCCTTTTGTTTTCCTCAAGCTTAATTTATAGTTTCTGCTTAGACGCAGTAACGACCACGTCTTAAATACGCCATTGGTGGAGTTTCATTTTCGATATATTGGTTTCGCCACTTCAAGTTCTAAGTCAGATACTAAGTCATACTATAGTACCGTATTTTTCGCACTATAGGGCGCACTGGATTATAAGGCGCACTGTCAATGAATAGTCTATTTTCGATCTTTTTTCATATATGAAGCGCACCGGACTATAAGGCGCATTAAGCGAAACAAAACAGT
>CALSBV010000271.1:2606938-2618388 GCA_943590825.1 Bovichtus diacanthus
TTATATATATATATATATATATATATATATATAATATAAATATATATTTATATATATATATATATATATATATAAGTAGTATGCTGACAGACCTGAAGAGTCCTGAAGCTGCTGCTTTGTCGGCGTTCTGCTTGAGACCATTAGCCATCTGATCAAGTGAAGAAGCTGAGCAACCTAAAAGTCACTCATCCATATGCTATTTCTTTTGTCCATAAAATTTAATTTCCCCCCACTGTTCTTTACAGGTGAATCCAAAAAGGAGCAGGACCCCGTCACACTCTGCAGCCCACCACCATCTTCCTCCTTCTCCGTGACCAGCCAGCCGACTCCCAGGACTGACTTGTTTCCTCCCCCGCCCTCTGATCCCGCTCCTGCTGCTCCAGCTAGCCGTCCCTCAACTCCAAAGGCTGAACCTGAACAACCTGCACCTTCACTCACAGAAGAGGAGAGTGAGGCACAAGGAGCCTCTGAACTGAAGCACAGGACTCCCAAAAAAGACCTGCTGGAGATCGACCGCTTCACAATCTGTGGTAACCGCATCGACTGATGCTGATGCAGCGATTAACCACTCAGGAAAGACGGAGAGCAGACGGGCCCGTCAGCCCGGCTCTCCTGGCCAACAGCAGCAGAAAGCTGATTATTTATTTAAGTCAGTGGCAATACAGTAAGTTATTGTGAACAGAGACAAGCCTGCAGTTGTTGAAGCCTGAAGTCAAGAAGTTTGACAAAGAAAACTTCAGCAGAGAATGCGACTGGCAGCTCAGTTGTCAGGATTAACTGCGCGAGTGTGAGGATGGTTCGGTGTGAGAAACAGCGTGTGTGAGTGTGAGAGCACACAAGCACTTCCTGTCTGAGCAGCACTGGGACCAGAAACACAAACTTCTCAGTTCGCTCAGCAGCTTTGACATTAAAAGATAACACCTGAATCATTTTTCACTGCTTCAAAAAGTGTCTCCTTTGTCACCTGATTAAAGGAGTATTAGGGTTTTTGTTTTGTAAAATATCGGGTGTCATCCAACATAACACAATTTTCTAAAAAAGTGGAAAGAGCTTCAATAATGGACGTAAAGCCAGTGGTTCCCACACAAGGTGTCACAACAGAAATCCGGCGGGCCGCAGGGTGATTAACGAGCTGAAATTATATTTATTCAGACTTTTCTAATGAATTACAGCAAAGTTCACTTATTTGGGTCTCTAAAACTCAAATGAAACAGAAAAGAAGAAAATGATTTAGTTTTTGTTATTAAACTGTTCACAAACTGTACACACCACTGGTGACGGAGTCACAAAAAGAAGGATTGTTTTTAGGGGTCACAAGACGCATCTCTAAGCAGTCACACACACTGATAATATTATATACAAATATACATCTATGACGCTCGCTCCATTAACTGCTCAGTTTAAAAGTCTCTACCGTGTTGAATAAGTGGTGACTTGCACTCGGAGCTTTAAGGAGAGCCTTTCGTTTTCACAGCCTACAGATGAAGTCATTTGCAGCACAAACGGCGCCTTCAGCCACTAAAAGACCTTCATTAACAGAAGCTGCTGGTCAAATGAAAGACGCTGAATCTGCAGCTTCTACCAGCCAGACGTGCTTCAGAGGCCATTTAAAAACAGAAAACTTGTAGTTGGTTATTAAAATACTGAAAAAAATGCTAAAGATAGTCTTGATTTTGTAATTGCTTAGGGTATATTTTTCAAATCGCTTTATACACATTATATTAGACAACAAATCAATACCTGAAACCATGTAATCTTTAGAAAAGGGTTCACACTGTCTCCAAGAATTAATATTACACATCCTTCACCAAGTAACCAGAGTTGTTGTGTGTTTCATTTTCTTTCAGTCTGAAGAATGTTTGCACTGATGGACCGTATTGTCTTAAATATGACGGGTCATGTTTCTCATTCGACTCAAGTAATGTTCTAATGTTTACATCTTAGAAAATGAAAGCAATATTTCCAAAACTAAATGCCTTTTTTGCATGCGTGTTTTACATTTTGTTGCCTGTAAAATGTGTTCACTATGATTCAAACTTTACTTTTATTGCCATGAAATAATAGAGCAGTTATATCATTTTGCTTTCACTTGTGCAACATAATATATTATTCCAAACATTATACCAGTTTTACAATTCAATGTCAGGCCATAAAGTTGCAGCAGCAGCCAAATATTAAATCTTTCAGAAGTCAATGACTTTTGTTATCTGATCCAAATATAGAATCAGGGTACGTTATGTAGCACTTTATATTTGGTGCCGTCTTTACAAGTTTACACTTTGCATAGTTATTCTACAGCAGAATTATACAGACAAATACGTTACTTGTACAAGATAGAATTATTGGGGCTCAAATTAAACTAAATGCTGGTGAATTTTTAAATAATCTGAGTTAAATAAAGTTTGTTTTCTGCCCTGTTAATTAAACAATCTAAGATATGACACAGGAATATATTTAAAGTGGCTTTGGAAGAAGCTGTCATGGTGTAAAGTGCATATTTTACTTTAAGAATAAATATATAATGTAAAACACATTTACAGTTTGATTCTCTTTAGGAGAAAAAAGGTTGTTTATAATGTTCATTATTACCATTGTAATAAGGAAGATTGTTGTATTTTTGCAGCAGCCAGTTGTGATATGAGAATATTTTATGAGCATGAAATCTCTGTCCTTCATGTGGTTTTTGGGAAATGTGTCATCTCCACTGGCCTGAGCTCGGTCTCATTGTGAACCCGGCTGGACCACGACTGGACCCAGCTGGGCTCAACCGAGCTAATGGAGACACTGCCGCTTTGTTTCTTCAGTTTGCTTCCTCATTTAATTCCTACCTCGATATTAATAAAAATGCCCCCTTTTGGATTAATAAAAGGTGTTTTCTTAAGTGTGTTGTTTTAATTGACCACTCATATCATGAGAAGATGTGAGTCTGTCTTCCCTGTTGCAGTTTCACCTCTTTGGGATTTATTCGGTTGATTTTGAGCTTCAGACTTTGTGCTGTTTGACTCGACTTCCTGATTTAGAGTCGGGATGAGACAAACTTCCTACAGATGTGAAACTACTAAAGTTTCAGCACACTGAATTCACTTCCCCAGCTGCAGGTTCTGGGATTAGTCATGTGTCTGGATTGTCAACATACAGAGTTGTTATTCACAAAAATACAAATTGAATTTTAACATCTTATAAAATTGTGGAATTTGGAAAATACTAGATAAAAAAACTACAACATTTCGTGTAGTCCAGGTGCACAGAAATAAGGCTGTTGTCAGTAGTTTAATTTCCACAGTGTATTCATGTTGATGAAACTGACGACTTACAGCCTAGTAAAGAAAGTTGATTTAATAAAAAAAAAATAAAAAAACACAACCTCTTTTTCTTAAATTAAGGATTTTGTTTGATGATTTGTTTTTTTTAGGGAGATAACTTCATAAAATATGACAACAGACCTTCAAATCTTCTTTGAAAACCTCAAAAGAAGCTTTGAATATAAAAATGTCATCCCGTACAGCCCTAATAGAACTGCTCCAAATGAAAAGTATCATGAGAACTTCAGTTATGATTTGGTGCTATATAAATAAAAATAGAATTACTTTTTTTCACATTGGATGTGGTTAATATCTAAGATAAAACTAGTAAGTGGACATTAAGTTGGGATTGTTTTGGGAGTAAATGAACCTCCATATTTCCTGCTTTTGGAAGAATATCAAATACAGGGTTACAGCTCATGACGCTGATAACAGGAGAGCAAAGAGGAGCTTTTTTTATATTTTTTTACTGCAAGTAAGTGGAGGTTTACGCCATAGATGAGCTCACCTGTCCAGAGGCCGAGGCACTCAGGATCTGCTGAGGAGTTGAGGTCAGACACAGTAAATCTGCAGCAGACATTCTTAGTGGGCTAATCTCTTCAGCTTCAGCTCAGCTAACAGGACTATGACAGTAGTAGTAGTAGTACTTGGAGAGAGTCCAGAACGTCAGACATACTTTGAGGATGAGCTTAGAGAGATATTACTTCAAAAAGAAAAATAATTGACGCCGCAAAAGAGGCGACGTGAACTAAATGTCAAGCAGGAAGACAGATATCAGCATCATACACAGGAAATAATTAGCAAGCAGAGAAAATTAATTAATCCCTTAAATGCAGAATATATTTTTTTTTTAAGCAATGCGAGGAGAAAGCACTGGCAATATTTGATTTTGTATTTATATTTTTACATACCGACAGAGGAAGTCCTGGTAACACTTTATGTTACAGCCCATGACTTACAGTGTAATCGTGTTGTATAAATTAGGCACCTATAAAATGCTTACAGGCTACTAATATAGATACAGAAGAAGAAAACAAGACTATGGGGAAGGAAGTAATAATGAGCCAATTTAGAGGAAAGGAGAAATAAATGTTACTCTATTTATTATTAATTACTGGGTACAGAACTGGGAAACAAAAGTTTGTTAGAACTGTACATAATTACTTGATAGATTTAGCAGATTATCAATTTTGTTAACGCCACTTCAGTTGTGTTTTCCATTATTGTACTTCGTAAGTAACCAGTATTTACAAAAATACTTAAAAGGGACATTTCACCCTAAAATTAAAAATACATACTTTTCCTCTAACCTACCTATAGCTACAGCTATAAAAAATAATTTAAAAAAAAACCTACATTGTTTTGGTGCGAGTTGGCGAAGAAATTTTCTTTCTATCAAACTACACCCACCAACCGTATCACCGCGCAGAAGGAAGCGTGCAGGCGGGTGTAGTTTGGTAAAAAGAAAAAAGTTCCTACATAAGACTGCTCACAACAAGGATCTGTGGATTATCTCGAGTAACCGGGTGATGATCTTTCTGGAAAGACACTGCTGTTGAATTTTTCAAATATATTTTTTCTGCCACTTAAGCGTCAAACTTAATGCCACGTAGTTCCATTATATTGGAGATGCAGACATCTTTACAGCCGATATCTTCGACACACACCAAAACTATCAAGATAAGCAGCTCTACAGGTAAGAGACCAAATATGTATGTTTTATTTTTTTATTTTGGGGTGAACTGTCCCTTTAAAGTATACATCGTTTCTCCTTTCCTCCAAAATACCCAATTGTTTCTCCCTTGTTCCCCATAATCATGTTTTTATTGGTACCTGATTTATACAATGAAATGAAACTGTAAATCACAGGATGGATTATAAAATGTTACTCCCCCCCCCACCCCCCGCCCCCCCCCTCCTGGTACGGTCCCAGCTGGCCCTCGTCAGGTCTAATGAGTGTGTGTGTGATTGGTGAATAAAAGGAGCTCACAATCACCGATCAAAGGTTTACATACAGGAGTCCCCCTTGTCTCCAGGAGCCGGGGCCCCTGCACTCCACAGAGAGGACAAGGATGTTATTGTGCAAAGAGACAGAAGCAGAACCCACCTGATCGCTGCTCCACCAATCACATCTCCCCTCTGGGCTGCACACCAGGTATATTCTGTCCGCCCTCGGGGTGGAAAAGAGGTCAAAGGCCATGGAGACAGAGAGCACCTGTTGGCAGGACAGATGGAGAGCTAGCGGAGGGCCGTGTTTCAGGAAGTGAAATACAGTAAAGAATGAGAAGAACTGCATAGTTTTACAAAGTACCTACAGCTGTCAGATAGATGTAGCAGAATTAAAAGGAGATACTTTGAAATACTCACAAAAAGTACAAGCAATTGTGAAAAGTATCCAAGTACGTATTCTCAAGAACTTTACGTAAGTACAGCGTTAAAGGTCATTTTTGGGATGTTATAATTTTGTGCTACTTTATACTTTTACTTCACTACATTTATCTGACTTTGCAGATTTAGATTTTACATATAAAACATGATGATAGTAAAAGTACTATATATTTTTATAGATATAACAGTAAGTGTGATTAAACACGCTAACACTCTGAGTCCATGCTGTCTGTATAACGAGTACTTACTTTTGAAGCTTAGACATTTCTGATACATTTGCACACTAAAGCAACATTTTTGAATGAAGGACTTTATAGAGTATGTTTTTTTTTTATTGCAACTGAAGTACAGGATCTGAGTACTTCATTCACCATCATTCAGAATAATATATATTATAACATATCATTGTATTATATTTATTGATGCATTCATTTGTTTATCACTCCAATGTTGCAGCTGGTAAAGGAGGAGCTTGAGAATTTCACCAAGGGATCAATAAAATGTAACTTAACCTACAATAATATAACATGATAATGTAACTGTTGATTATATTTTGTAATATTCATCTGAATTTGAGTCCAAAAAGAAACTAAAGTTCAAAAAATAAATGTAGTGGAGTAAAAATGACAATGTTTTCCTCTGAATTGTCGTGGAGTAGAAATATAAAGCAGGAAATGAAAAAAGCACCTCAAGATGGTACTAAAGTACTTGAGTAAATGTACTCAGTTACTGTCCAACACTGTCCATCATTATTTGCAGCCTAGTAGTTAAGTGAATGCACTTAGTTACATTCCACCGCTACATGTTTTCCTTAAAGATTTCTCTCAGATCATAAACACAAGATGTTCCTCTCTGAGCTCCATCCTCCTCTCCCCGACAGGAGGAGCGCTCTCCCCCGGACCAGCCCTCCTCCTCCCCGTATAGAAGTAAAGGAGGCGCGCACCCCGCCCGCTCCCGTGACGCAGCGCAGCTCCGTGCGCAAAGATGCTGGAGAGGAAGCGACAGGCGCGCTCATCTCGGGGGGACTGAACGCATCGCAGAGACCGGAGACGGGAGACGATCACCCGGATAGCGTCCGTCCGTCAGGAGCCTCAGACCGCGGGGAACGATGCTCAGAACGAGTCTCTCCGCGGGCAGCAGGACTTAAAAAGCTGCGGGCCATCCATCCGGACACTTTTTTACTCGCGTCTCTTCCCCTTTGATAGGGAGATAAGAACCCAGGCACTCATCTTCCAGCTTACAGCCCTTCATCGGGTATCTGACCCCAGTTTGACGGCCACTCTAGGTTTTCATCTCAGCACGATGTGGAAGACCGGGATCCTGCTGCTGCTGTGGGTGTTTTTGGCGTCCGGCGAACTCCAACAAGAGACGGAGCCGCGGAGACTTCCACCCCCGGGAAAGTTGGATTTCGGTTATGTGCCTGCGGGAGTTTACGAGACTCTGGCCCATTACGAACCGGGACCGATAGGGATCCTGTTCCACATGGTGCACGCGTTTTTGTATGTCGTGCAACCCAACGCTTTCCCACAAGGTAAGCATCCAGTCTCACAGGGCAACACGCATGAAATCCCTGCGATGTGAAGTCACTTTGGGACCATTAAACTGCTCTAACTGCTTTAACTTGTGATTATACTGTCACAGACTATTATCTATACTCGCATGTAGTATGTACCACTGCACATGTCAGTGTATCATGTTGGTTGGTCTTGAGAATAGTACGAACCCAAGATCAACTGCATCTCAAATCTACATTTTTACTAACTCCACCCAGTTGATTTTTCACTTTTCACAGCGCCACAACTCGGCGTGCAAATATCTTTTAAATGAGTTCTCATGAATGACTGTGAATCAGTTTTAAATGATAAAATCCGGCTCGTCTTCTGTGTGAAGATGTGTCCACTCGCGGATTTGTATCCTATTTATGCGTCACGTCCCTCCATGCCGCGCGCGTTTTGATCTGCGCGCAGAGCTGACGGCGCACATGAAGGTGGTGTTTGTGCCTGCGGGGCACTTTATGTCAGGATAATTACAATTAATGAACCTAATGCTGACAGCATCACGTGCTCGGTGGCCGGTTACGCACCAAATTCTGGGTGAGTGAATGTTTGTCCCAGACACCCAGAAAGCCTCAGAGCGCGTGGCCTCTACATTTAACACAATTAGAGCTGACTGCTTAGCCATACACACATGAGGTGTGTGTGTTTAATTGGGTCGTGGACGCTCAAAAGATGGTGCTGCCCTCCATGCATCACAGTCTGTGTCCATACTCTGTAGGAACATTTTGCAGATTAGCAGCTCTCTGAGTCACCTTGTTAATTGGGTAATCCCATAAACCCCTGCACCATATGTCGTTGGCCTTTTAGTTTTCAGTTTGTCACCAGCACTCAGGGGCTCGTGGCCTAATCCTATCAAGCAGACCACTGACCAGTGGAGTGAATTCAATCATGGTGCACCTGCCAAATGATGCAGGACGGAGAAAGGAAATCAAGTGGAAATAGTTGGTTCCAATAGTTCGGCAGACAGACGTTTTTGCACGTCTGTAGTTTTGTCATTCATTTGATTAGAAAGGCCCCGGGGAATTCATTATTATTTTTGGGTTCATCAGAATCTAATGGCGTAGGAAAAGGCCATCTGCTTATTAATAGCAGCAGTGGATGTTTAGCAGGATAAATGCAGAGATCCGTCAGGTCTGGTTTGCAGCAAACCTCTGGGATTTGCAGAGCTTGTCATTTCTATAACAACATGTTACAGGAAGTCCCTCTGCACTGAACCGTTTGTTGGGAAACATAAATTGGGAGTTGCATTAAAATCTATAAGACAAGTGAAGAAAAGGATGTGCAAATAGTTTCCACTTCAGTGGTTTGTGACTGGAGGTGGTGCAGATGTCAGAGTGGAGCTCTGAGTAGGCTGGGTGGATGTGGGTGTCTCTTCACTTCAGCCTGTGGTGAACTGCAGCGTTAGCCTTCTTCCAGCAGACATTTAAAGAATGATTCATTGAATCCTTGAGGAAAGAAACGGCAAAAATAGTCCATTTTAACAAGTGCTGTTCATCAGGCTGTAGTCAGTTGTTATTCAAAGGGACAGTTCATCAACAAATGGCATTTGGACTCAACAGCAACATCTCTTTCGAAGTATAGTGACAAAAATACAATCTCATTGTGTGCAGATCCTCTTTTTTGTGTAGAGAGAAACGGTTGTCCACAATGACTTCTGGATTATTGTGATATTAGGTCTGTAAAATGTCAGAAATTATTGAAAAATGCACATCAAAACAAAGAGTCCAGCGTGGACATGCAAGCTCAGTAGCTGCTATGATTTATTTCACACTGTAGCACTTTCACTTTTTATTTTTATTCTTTTCAAACTATCCCAACTTAAGGTCCACTGACTTAGAAACTCCATTAAACGCCAGTAAATGGACATGGAGTTGGGATTACTTTGTCAAAGTACTATTTTCAAGATCAAGAATGAACCTTAATTGCGCACCCTGAGGGTTTGGAGGCTGAACATGAACCACAATGTCCCCGGTTCAAGTTGTTGCATCTCTCTACTGTTTATAATTAAGGCTTGAAGTGCCAAAAATACTTATAAAAAGAATACATTCTGACAAGAAGTCTTTAAGTGCTATGGACAAAAAACATGAAAGTCACGGAGCTTGCATGTCCATGACAGCTGAGCAAAGTCCATATTCTGATAAAGACCATGTAATGTGGTAGAAAGCTTTGGGAAAAACAACAAAACATCTAGTAAGTAAAGTAAGTGGAGCTGGGGTTGGAATTGTTAAATATACAGACTTTTTGAAATGTGAAGTTTTGGAGGTTCAAGCACCACAAACCAAATCCAGCTCAGTGTTCAGTAACAACATACAGTATCTCTAAAACTACCTTGATGAATAACTCGCACTCGAGGTAAAAGGAAGACACTGTTTATGTAAGTATAATCGGCCTGATTTATTGGTCTTACCCTAGAAACGACTGTGTAATTAGCGACACCCCATCATCGCATCTTCCACGATCACCGCGTGACATGTCACATTGTGAAGCGTCTCTATAATCTTATGAATGTTTGATGCAGTCGACTCGACTGACACGTTCATTCTCTGCATCAAACCGGCTCGTAGGAGGTGTTATTAGCAAAGAAGCAACACACGTCTATCAGCGACACCCACACGAAGCCAATGAACAGTGACATATTCTCTTTTACAGTTTTCAACGGCCTTTTTCTCTGCAGTGTGGAAGCCTTACCTCCCTCCCTCACACTCACCCACCCACACTCACCAACACACAAGCGCTGCACGTCAATACGCAGGCTGATGTACAGGATTAGAAGATGTTTTCAGACATTAAATACATAACTTTGCTGGCTTTAACAAGCCGTTTAAGTGATGGCTTCTTTGTCATCGTGACATTTACGTAAATCTTTATGTTAATCTTTATCTTTACGTAAATATTGTGGCTTTATTGAAACATGACCAGACATTTCCGGAAAGAGCCACAGTGCCCGACAGTAGGGCTACAACTAATGATTATTTTCATTATCGATTAATCGTTTGGTCTATAAAATGTTGAGAAATAGTGAAAAATGTCCATCCCAGTTTCTCAAAGTCCAATGTGATGTCTTTAAATGTCTTGTTCTGTTAGTCCAAAACCCAGAGATATTTAGTTTGATATGATATAAAACAGAGAAAAGCAGGAAATCTTCATCTGCGAGAGGCTGAAAACAGAATTTTCTGCAATCTTTGCATCAAAAATTACTTTAACGATGAATTGATTATCAAAATAGTTGGCTATTATATTTCTGTTGATGGACTAATGGATCGTTGCAGCTTAACTCCAGACTGTAGTTGGCACCTTTAATACTAAAGGAAGCCGTATGACAGCTGGTAAAAAGAGTTGGAAAGTCCGATGATATGAAGGAAGTGTTTTCTGTTCTCTCAGGCTGCATCACCTCAGCCCTTAATTAATAACCATCGTTATTCTCTTTTAGTGAATCTCTTAGGTAGAGAATTCTGCTTTCTAAATTATGAAGTCAGAGAACAGAATGGAAATATGTTTTAGTTGGGAACCTCTTTTAATTTCTATTTGACGTATATTCATTTATTCATGCATGCAGCTGGTGTGGATGAAAGTTGAAAGCACGAGGAGGTTAACAGCCTGATTTTATATATATATATATATATATATATATATATATATTATATTTAATCGTCTGATTATACTGTAACTTCGGTTGTGTCTGGTAATC
The DNA here is from genome assembly GCA_943590825.1 of Bovichtus diacanthus. Classification (NCBI taxonomy): domain Eukaryota; kingdom Metazoa; phylum Chordata; class Actinopteri; order Perciformes; family Bovichtidae; genus Bovichtus; species Bovichtus diacanthus. The sequence goes on from CALSBV010000271.1 coordinate 2,617,873, forward strand.
TTCTTTACACTAGTCGCACCATGAGGATATTATTGTTTATTGACTGATCAAAGATTACAAAATAGAAACAATCTAAAGGATTTTCAAATCTTTGTAAGTTTCAACGAGCCTTCAGGTTTGTCCCAATCATTTCACATCAAAGGATGGAGTTTAGATTTGGATCTGTCCACTTTCATTTACAGGGAGCGAGTTGATAAGTGTTGCAGGGTTTTACTCAAGGACACTTCAGCAGAAAACTTGACTACAGTCTACAGTGGACACACATCTGTCCCCTTCAGCTACACGGCATTTAAGTTCTTCATCCACTGCTCTCCACAAACGGAGAGTCAGTTTCGGTCACCGGTGGAAAATGGCCTCATATGCAAGATTCTTTTTGCCAGTCAAATGTACATGGACTGCATTTATATAGCACATGAAACATGATGGTTTAATATCACGCACACAGCAGCACAGACGGTAACGTCAGAGCCACACACACACACACACACACACACACACACACACACACACACACAC
>CALSBV010000271.1:2630114-2716299 GCA_943590825.1 Bovichtus diacanthus
TTGCTTTTATTAAATCAACTACAAGAACACTAAAGAACACTGAGGTAGATTAGTTTCATGAACCTTACATAAATTAACTAAATAAAGAGGGCCAGTCTACACATTGCTGACAATTGACCATATCCGTTAGTAAACTTACAAATTAAACTGCAATCCCAGGGTATTAGCAGCAATCCTGAGAGCTCCGTCTCATATGGATCACCAACTATAAGCCAGAGGTTACCCAAGTTTAATGTTTCCACAACATCTAAGGATGTACATATATGCTTTTTTAACAATTATCTACATCGTACTTCTCAAACAGTTTGGTTTTTGACCCCTTAAAGTAAAGCACCGTCTACTGGAGATATGTTTCATATGTCAAAGGGTTGTGAGCGAATAAAGGCCTAAGAAAGGAAAAACAATTCCTTATTTTACAATGAAAAAGCAAACTTTACAAACTTTTCCAACAAGAAAATAGACGTTTGTGTGGAAGAACTATGATTTTTCAAATCATGTCACTACCTCTCAGATTTATTTTAGTTCTCAGGACCTTCATTGTTGGAACAGGAAAAAGGGAAGTGGGAGGCATTGTCCCTGTAGGATGTGATACTTTCACATCCTGTGATTTAGGCTGCAAATAACACAGGTGACTTTTAAAAATCAAGCTGCTCGTTAGTTATTTTACAAGTAAATTTTCACCCGGACTACCATGTGATTTGGATGTAATGCATTTTGGCCGAAGAAAGAGGCATCCAGCTTTAAAGTATGTTAATTTAACCCGTGATGACATCTCTAGAGAAATGACCTGATAAACCAAAAGGTATCTAAGACCCCATTTATACTTACAGTCTTCACCTCAGCCAACGATATAGCAGAGGTTAAGATGTCCTGATGTCGTATAATAAACTTTCCACTGGGCCAGATTGTTTCAGATTCACTACCGAACAGCTTCAATAAAATAGATACAACTCAAAAAGAGACAGAATTCAGAATTCGATATGATGAGATGATCTGCAGAGCAAGTGAAATACAACATAAAAATCATCAGTTACATACAATTTCTAACTCCCTCACAGAATTATTATTACCATATTAGTATCAATGCATAGCGTCATCCTGTTCCACTCCTCCAACTACTCCAAAGCCCATTACTGCATTCCAGTGATGGTTTATCACCCTGCCATCTCCTCCCTATTCCTGCCACTTTTTCACCTCCGTTTCATCCACAAATATATTTGACTGAGTTATCTTGTCTAATAACTTTTTACAGAAATCCATGGTTGTCAGTGGATTATCTAACTTGATCATTCTCATATTGATAATATCATTCGGCCTTCACTTGTTTCTAGTATAGGCTTTTCTAGTAAACACATAAAAGAAAGCCGAATCTGTTATCTAAAAATACTGGAAACTTTTTGGATGCATAACAACAAGGATGACGAAATGCTCCTCGCATGCTTTTAGCTCCTTCTGTTACAAGATGTTCACATTGATACGTTAAGAAAAGCCTTGTTTCTGATCACAGCCTGAGGACCGATGACACCTCGAGGAGGTGGAAAAAGACATCCTGGGTACCAAAATGACTCAACAGCAAAACATATTGATTGTCCCATTGATGTCAGGTCAGCAGAAAGTCTTCACACCTTCCGTCGCAGACTGAAAACCCACCTGTTTCGACTGCACCTCAGCCAATGAATTATATGAATTATATGAATATATGAATTATTTTCTTTGTATGTTGTACATACATTGGTTTGGCTTATTTGAAGATGATGTAATTGCAAGATTCTTGCTGTTTGGAGTTGTATCGTCATGATTGTTTGCACTTATTACATTACATTACATTACAGGTCATTTAGCAGATGCTCTTATCCAGAGCGACTTACAGTAAACTAACTACAGGGACAGTCCCCTGGAGCAACTTGGGGTTAAGCGTCAGCTAAATTAACTGTAATGTAATGTAATGTAATATTGGCTTGACATATGTGCAGTTTTTAAAGCGGAAATCTTCTGTTTATAAGACCCTAATTGTTGTAGTGATTTTGTACCGTTTAACTGTCAAACAGCGTTGGTGGTACTTTGCTTGGTTTCCTTCACTAGTGCACTTTTATTTTACTCTCTGTTCAGCTTGCTTACTATTTTGTTTATTCCAATCAAACCATTGTTGCTTCTTGTGTTTTCAAAAAAATAAAATAAAAATGCCTGACCTTTGTGTTGAATGTACTAGGAAAAGTATGCTTTGCTATAAGCACAATGAGTATAACAACAAACAGTGTTAGCATCAGTCAGCAACACAACATATGTTGAACCTGCAGCAAGCTGTAAACACAACATTTAGATTCATATAGTGAACTTGTTAGCAAACAGTTGTCTACGTACACATCCAGCAGATATGGAGCAACCTAATCATTTAGGGTTGTTTTTCTGTCTACCTAATGAATGTAAGTTCAATATTCAGTCTCCTTTAACTATGTTTTTGCTCACACCAACTCCTGAGGGAAATATCTGGCTTCGAAGCTGCTGCATTTTCCACTATGTTCACCAGCTAGTCCCTAACTTTGTCTGTTAGCTGACAATATTTGTTTTTCCTGCTGTATCTGGAAACACAGCTAATGAGAGCGGTGAGACTGAACCAAAACAGTAAAGTTGCATGATGTAAAACCAAAACAATAAGCCAAAAGACACTAAAGCACAGTAGAGCTGATGGAAAGTGCAGCGGAAGGTGATAAATGATCACTATGTATGACCCCTTTCATATGTAGTCATATGATCTAGTTGTTTTATAAAACATATTGATTATAGCAGCATTAAATAACATTTATTTATATGATAAACCTGTGAGTTATAAAATTACGGCACTAGCAAAAACCTTGGTTTGTGTCACTAAAGCGATGGAGAGGCCAAGCAGAGTTCCCCATGTGCATTAGTGTTATGACTCCTGCTGAATTTAATTCTTAACATAAAGCTCTCTCCCGTTTGTATGTGTGTGTCCTTGGATAACTTTGTGAGGGAGAACCCACATAGTTGGCAACAGCGAACCTCTGTTCAGGAAAAATCCCCAACTGGCTGTCTGCTTTGTTGCCCCGTACGCCTTACAAGCAGAGCGGGGCTGAATTAAGTTTTGTGGTGTGGAAGTGTATCTCATGGCCAGGCTTACTTACTTACTTACTTATTTATTTTTATAATAAGCCTGTTAGCAACGGGTGTTGTCACAGACAACTGCCGAGGCTTAGTTGGGGTAATATTAGAGTTTTGTTGATTCGGCTGGTGGCTTTTGGAGCAAGTTAATTGGAATTTTTCCCCCTTCTTTCTCCTGAGCAGTTTCAGCCACACTGTCAGTAAATACTGCACAGCCAGACATGACATCATGAAAATCATAGTTTCCATCATCTTTCCATCAAACTATCACCTATGCATCTATTTAAATATCTATATACAGAGCCACCTCTCCATCCTTTTACTTCTGTCTTCTGTCAATCCCGCTATAAACCTGCATCGTTTGTGATCTGATCACAACTGGACAGCTCTTAGTAGAGGTGTGGAAGGTCAAAAGACGAATTGAGAACGCATTGAGATCCGATTGCTCAGACCACATTTAGAGGTGGCCTGGCCATATTTTTTTTAGCAATGTGTACAAGAATGCGTCCTGGGCTACATTGAAGGACTGCCTGTTCAATTGATGTCCTCTCAGTAGGCGCTAGCTTTGTCCATGACGGTAGCGCTGTGTATTTTGGCCGTTTCTGTAAACATTAGCATTTTAAAAGCATTTCTCATGACACAGGAAACCAACAACAAACCAAGAGTGAATCTTGTGTTTTGGTTGTTATTTTCATACCGTCGCTTATGTGTCGACATGTTTGTTCCGGCGCTTTGCACAGATATGACCCCCGCCTGCTCTTATCTCCAGCTTTCTGGAGCTCTGTGCGCCGCAGTTGCCTGGCAAAGGAGGTGGAGTCGTCGGTAGACATTATCCTTATATTTTCTAGATTCATTAAATGTACCAGACAATCCGAACATATTACACACATACCTCTGTCGGGTGGAGAAAAGTACAGACAGACAGACAGACACAACGTTATATAGCAAACAGAAATGATGTATGCGTTTATTTACATATCGAGCGGGGAAGTTAGATCCGATCACAAGTGGTCACTCACGATGCAAATGAAGACGCATGTTAATGGTAGATCTGATCACAGCAGAGAGTTATGGGGAGGTATATGAGGGAGTGTGAACACTTTCTCTCTTCTGTTTTTCTTTGTCCATCTGTCTCAGCCTGTTCCAGATCTTCTTTTTTACCCCTTCAGCAGACTTTCCTTCTGTCTCTTCCTCTTTTACATTTCAGCTGTTTAAGCTCATGTTCTTATGCAAGCAACTTAATATAACTGAGGATGTAAAATAAGCTTCAATTCTGACACCAGCAGCATTAACAGTGTCTAGTAGTGCTCGTCTGCAAGTCACATCAGCATGTCTCTGACTTTTTTTTCTGTCTCTTCTGTTAAGATTTGCTCTACTCCCATTCCAGTGTCTTACCCACCAGGTAAGACACTGGAATGGGAGTAGAGCAAATATGTGTTTTAACTATAGCAAATATATGTTTTAACTATAGCACGTACTGAAAAGCAAATAATTGCCTCAGTGTCAAAGTCTCATTATTGTCGACATGAAGTGGAAGAGAGTATGCGTTTGTACTTATGATGACTGGCAGGAAGGTTCGAACTTAGCTTCAGTACAAATATATTTTCTTTTCAGTTCTGCAGTGAGAAAGTGCTTTGTGCACCCTTTAACACTCATCACTCGTCTCACCCCCCACCAGGAAGCTTCATTGTCAGTTGGACCTATTCTGTGTGAGTTATATGAAAAGGGATTTAATCTCCCACATGGACAAGGTTATTGGCTTTTCATAGTTTGTATGTTACATGATATTCCTGAATAGTTTATGCAGTTTGAGCCTCAGCGCAGCCTTTACAAAAGGTCAGTCATCTCAACAGCTCTGCTTCAATGACAACCACAGGATGTCCTAACACATAGCGTCTCATAACAGGCAGATCTCTGTTCCCAGCCCACTCTGTAAAAACTACTGTCATGAGAAAAAAACCTGACTGCTGAGTTATAAGAGAATTCCATTTAAATAATTCAAAGATTCAAAAACAAACATCACTGAAAAACAGCAAAATCGCTACTGCTGCATTTCCACTGCATTGTACAGCACTACTCTACTCAACCTCGCTCTTTTTTGTTTTTTTTCCATTAGCAAAAGCTTTTGTATAGTACCTGGTACTTCTTTTGGTACCACCTTGGTCGACGTTCCAACCGAGCTGAGCCGATACTAAAAGGAAAAGTTAAAACACTGCAGACCACTGATTGGTCAGAGAGAATCGTCAGTTGCGTGACACTTGTCACTCGTCCCAGATTTTAAAAATGGTAGCCCATAAAACTATGCCAGACAATTGACGAAAGACAGACATTCCTCGGTTTTGTTCCCGATGATTTCAGCTGTTGTAAAAATATAAGCAAATTCATGCATAGCTACTATTTCCCATTTTTCTTAAGAGACAGTATGTGGTGTAGATGGTAGTGAAGCTAAATGCCTTTGCGCATAGTCTTCTAAATCCTGATAGACACTCAATGCATAGATGGACATGTGTGTTTATTGTATTCAGTCACTAAAGGCGAAGGCTTGAACACTTCTATCAAATCATTTAATCCATGGCACTAATCGCCTTTTTCTCCATGGACACCCAGAGGGGCTGCTGGGGGGATTACAGTCACACATCGTATTGTTTGTTGTGATGGTTTTGCCCGTGTATTTTTATTTAACAAATGAAATACAAGGTTATGGTAAAATATACAGTAACTATGGATGTTGCATTGTATTTCAGTTGTTGTTATTGATTTTTGTAGGGCTGCAAATAACGATTGTTTTCATTACTGATTAATCAGGAGAATAAAAAGGTAGATTAATCAGTTAATCGTTTGGTCACGAAAATATCACGAAGTAGTCAAAAATGCCAGTCACAATTTCCCAAAGTCCAAGGTGACATCTTCAAGTTGCTTGTTTTGTCTGGCCAATAGTCCCAAAACTATTTTTATTTTTTTATTTTGAATATTAATTCAATGCAATTTACAAAATCCTCACATTTGTTTTGCTAGAACTGGAGAATGTTTCGAAATTTTTGCTTTAAAAAATACTTTTCACAAAGCACCTTGGTAGGTCAGGGGTTACAGCGCATGCCACATGATTACAAGTCCTGGGTTCGATTCTGGTCTTGGGACATTTGTTGCATGTCATACCACTCCCCTCTTTCTCTCCACCATTTAAACACTGTCCTCTGTCAAATATAGAAGAAAAAAAAGTATCCAATTGGTTCATCTATTATTTGTTTTTGCTCTGAATGTGTGCCTTTTATCATAAAGCATAAATTAACATCAACAATGTGACAAATTACGGTGTATGGCCTTTCATAATACAGTGATAGTTACTTGAAAGGGGATGTATAAAATGTCTAGTGTTGTCCTTCCAGGTGAACAAGGTGTTTGTAAGAACTGAGGTGAAAGTAGTGAATTTAGCGACATTTTGGTGAAAGAAACAACAGTAGGACTGGTACAGGAAAAGTGTAGTTCAAGAAGTTTCTATTGAAGTTTTGATTATTTTTGCCAAAGTAAAAACTGGTTATAACCAAAATTAATTCAAGCTCAACTTAACTTCATCCTCAAATAACAGCAGCTTGTCATTATAGCAATTTACTGTGTATAAAATGTTTTCTACCATTTCTAGAATGTACTCTGACAATTATCTCTGCAGAACAGAGAGATCACATATTCAGCCAATCAAAACCAGTACAAACAGTAACTATGATGTCGTGTTTAAATAAAAAAGATACATGTCTTGTCTTGAATCGATTTTAACTGGCAAATACAAGTTGATGCTGTTGGTTTGCAAGTGTCAGTCCTCTTCTACCATGTCAGCTGTGTTAGAATACTTTGAACCAACTACAAGGGGAAAAAAATACATATTTTATCAGTACAAAGAAAAGGATTTTGTTATCTGGTAGACAGCAGGAAAGTCAAGCATACAATAATCAATTAGGGACAAAGTGCAGTCAGGGCTGATCATGTTAAGCAATTTTTTGATGTGTTTTTAGTTGGGGTGAACACCACAGACGTAAATGATGGTAAAGAGTTCAGACAAATCCTTTCAAATGCTAAGATAAGGTTACATGGACTGGAATCTGATTTGTTTGGACTCCCTGCTGTCAAAATCACACAGTATCACACAAGACTGCTCGATAAACATGCTGGCTGAGTTGATGTTCTATTTACAACTGGGCATGAAAAACCAACCCAACTTTAAAACAATGCTACAAAGCCAAATATTCAACTGTAGTTTGAACCAAAAAAAAAGACAGATTGCAGTTAATGAAGCTACCTTGGTGGGAATAAAGTTCTGGTGGAGGAAAGCTACAGTATTCTGGGAACGCCCACTGTTCATGGCCATTAAAATAGCTCGTTCCTCTGCTATTCTAAAACCGGGCAGCCAAAATAAGATAGAGAACGGTTGGATTCCTCTGGGCGGGCGACTCCCTTCTAGTGAAACTGATGAAAAATTCATCTTGCCAGGTTCTGTTTTATCTTGAGCTCCCTGCAAAGCTTCATTAAATCTGCTGTAAAACCTCTACCTCGATTTGGTTGAAAGCTGGGAAGCTACTGGAGCTGGCCTCTGCTGTGCATTTACATTTATTCATTCATACATTTGCATGAACATTTTCAATACTGTAGATGCATGTTGCTGAGAGAGCATTTTACAAGAGAATCAGTGGAGACCTCTGAAACTAAGATAGTGTCAACATGACAAACAACAGGTTAGTTTAGAGAGGGGTTAAAGGCCAAAGAATCCTGACAAATACATTTCATGTGCTTTTAAAGTGACGAGTGCCAGCAGAGAGGGTGGAAGGAGAGAGTTAACGTGGGTGGAAAACTAGCAGCAAGTAAGCTTTTCGTTCATGGAGAGGGATTAGACGCCTCTCACAAGAATCGGAGGTTGGATTCAATCCAGCCCTCTGTCTCTGCTGCTTTCCTCTTTCACATCTTGTCTTTTACTCCTCTCTTATTTCTCTGTCTCTGATCTTTCTCTGTCCTTTCTTTCTCTTTCCTCTCGCCTATATTCCTCCATCCTCCTCTGCTTCTCTTATTCCTCATGCTTCCAGCAGTGACAAGTTCATTCATACATTTTTCAGACTCGGGTGTTCTGGTCGTACAAACATTTCTCACAAGGCACAACAAACCGCCTTCAGTAAAAACCTGTTGATTTTTTTTTATGTTGGTTTCTTTAGTAATGTCAGAGCAGAATCTGCTATTCATTCATTCTTGGTCATCACACACATACACTCACGCCTGACCCTCTCCACTACAGTCGTTCTGGGTTGGCAGCAGTGCCTCCTATCAATAAGGCAATTTGGTAAATGTAAAACAAATTTGCATTGATGAACATGTTTCGTAGAAAACATACGGCTGCTGGGATAACGCTTTGCTTGCCAACTAGCCCTTATTTGACTTTCGGGAAAGGTTAGGACTTGATTAAATATTGTAGATTCTGACTTTGAGAATGAGAAGACATGCAAACCCCAGAGTCCAAAGTCACATGCTTTGTATGTCCAGCCATCGACTCCAACGTGCTCCTAATGACTTTTCACTGCTGTATATGAACACCACACAAACTCCTGCATTACAACAAAACCTCGCCAGTGAAAAGGTAATAAATGAATACAATCCAGGTGGCAATTAACTTTCATCCAAGGTGTAATCTAATATAGTTAGATACAAATTAGAGCAGAAACAATTTATCGATCATTACAAAATGAATGTGCAACAACTGCGAAAATCAATAGTTTAGATTGATTCATTTAGAATTTCAATTTAGATTCTTCAAGCAAAAGGGCAAAATATTCATAAATTACAGCTTCTCCTACGTGATGGTGCGCTCTTTTTCTTTGTCTTCTAAGATAGGAAACTGATTATTTATTCCATTCCACCGCTAAAATAATCAACAGTTGCAATATGTATTTAATTCCGAGAAGAGAGGGTTCAGGCTCAGGGGGTCTTTTGAAATGGCACCAAAATATTTGTTCTACTGTAATTTCAGGGGTATATTTCAAAAAAAGTGTTGAACAGTAATTTGCTATTGTTCTGTTTCGCTGTGCTTCAATCCTCCTCTTTTGGAGCTGATATCTTCAAACAAAAACTGTAGCTTTCTGTGAGGTCAGCAAAAATTTGAAGCAGCATTTCTCATATTTTGACAGGTTACTGCAATGTTTAGGCCTGAAGGCATACTGTGCAGTTGTATAAATCTTGTCCATCGTACAGTTTGTATCCATTGGGGACAAAAGGAATTTTAAAAAACACCTTCACAACAAGGTCAGGGGCTTATTTGAAACACACACACAAAGGGCTACTACAACAAGAAAAGATGATAGCTGGGCTCGGCTCACTGGATCATTTTACGCCTAAATCCCGAAACGCACAATAGTGGCTGACGACAGCCATCCTGAGCTGGAGGAACTAACCTAGAAGCTGGAAAACTGCGATAGGTTGGCCTATAAAGTTGACTTGTGTTTCCCAAACTTGATGGGAAAACTCTGTCAAGAAAAATGTTGTTGAAAAAATGCTGTTTTCTTACTGTGACAACTATCAAACTGCCTTTAAACAAGGCATCTGAGCTGCACCTGCTCTGCTCTGCAACAACCAGCACAAGCCTGCGGTTGTACCATGCAGGTCAAGTGTGAGGAAGACTGACAGTCAAATAATCCTAAATTAATAAATGTTTAAATAAAGGCAATTAGACGTGACTGCTTTAAAAGATAAGCTCCTCTTTTCCTAAACAGCCATAATAACTAGGTGAAGTATAAGCCTGGAGCGCCTTCTTATTAATACAAATCTCATGCTTTGTATAATAGGCAGGGATCATCAGTCTGTTCTGTGATGAATTAAAACAATTATTGTCAACAGTTTATCTGAAGGATGTTCTTCCTTCAGAAAAAAGAAACACTGCATTGCAGAAGGAGAAAAAAAAAAGCCCTCGTGTCTTTTGCATCTTATTGCCTCTGAGAAGACTTGCTGTCTCTGTCATCATTATATGAGTCACAGGCGGCGTTGCTTCAGGTGTAGATATGAAAGAGAACGGAGACGTACAAAATTTGATAGGAGATATTTGGGTAGTTTCTCGATCATTTCCATTTTTTAAGTGGATTGAATGTATTTGAATTATTATTGAATTAAAGATTATTATTAAAGAATTTGTAACAATAGAAGCATTGTATTTAAAGACACTATATGACACTTTATGAACAACTACTCAGTGATTTACTCCTATTGTCTGCCTTAACCCCAACCCCCCGCTCATGACTATCTGAAACAGTCACATAACTATAAAGGACTTTTACATTCAGAATCCCAGTTTTCCCGAAATTGAGAGTCACTGCAGTGGACACCAACAAGACAATCAGGATCGTAACATGGTGTCAGGCCAGAAATAAATAAAATAAAAGTTCCTCGTCCTGTCAGACTTGTCCCTGATCTAAACCCAGAGGGAAGAGATCGGGAGGAAGGGACATTGCAGCGTCAGAGTTTGCCTCTCGATTCACTGACATCATCGTGTCAAAAGTGACAACTTGCCGCTTCAGCTTGACAGCAATAATTTAACTATTATCTGCACTTTCCTGCTGCTGGCTGAGGAAAGTTTCCATGCCAAGCCCAAGCTGAAAATGACCATAACTTGGGTTGTAAAATGAACTCACAAACTTTGGATACACATACATATAAGCATTTTTAACTTAATCAGAAAAAATAACACTGAGGTAGCTGTCATTTAGCAGAGAAAAGTATTTTCCATTTTCCAAGCTACTAATCCGCAAGACCGATTGATTTTAGTGATACCCGAGTGTTTCTTATACACATGAGTTGATGATAAAATGTATACAATGCAGTTGTGGTCACAAATTGAAAACGACGGCAGATCTTCTCATGTGTGTTTGTTTAATCTGTGTTGTTGCAGATCTTATTGTAAAGCTGGCTGAGGACAAGTTTGGAGCAATTCAGACGGAATACCAAAAGGTAACCTCGTGTGTATGTGTGTTTTAAAATGATTGTTTTGCTATGCCTGTTTCTTTGCATTATGTTTTTCTGACTGGATGCAGCAATTCATGATATAAAATACAGAAGAAATGTTCCTCTGAGATACTCTGCAGTCTTGGGATTTAATAGCTTTTACAAGCCAAGGCAAAGCCATCGTTTTACTGAAATGCCAGAAAAATGGTAATTGATTCTGACACAACCTGTGACTTTGGAGAGAGATACAGTACATCACTATAGTGTTTATAAGGAACAACGTTGATAGTCCCTAAGATCAAAAAGTTTGCTCTGTACCTTCCTCTCAATTATGGGAGAATTTGCTGTCTGTGTTACAATATGCAACTGAGTGGATATGCATGGCAGTTTTCAATCCTTTGATTTCTCTTTTTTGTTGTTCTATTTCATCTACATGTTTTTTTGTTTTGTGGCTTTGCTCTTTCTTTGATGCTGCGTTGCCTTTGTCTTCTGCATGCCCACTTCATCTGATCTGCTCTGATCTGATCTGATCTGGCCTCCCTCAGCCAGAGAACATAGTGCTGACCCTTCAGGTAAAGTCTGCACACTGGACTTATAGAGCGACCCATCCCCTGTCTCATCATGCTGCACTGTCCCGAGTCACCAGGGTTGCACAATTCCAGCTAAAATGATAAACTTTATGTTACACTTTTGTTGAAATATAACTTTTATTTATTTCAACATCTTTATCATTTGAATATTTGTGAAAGTTGTGCAGCCCTACGACTCTCACCCAGCCATCCTATCCACCTTGCAAACACCAAGTTAGCTTTGCCAAAACTGTACCTCCTGTCTCATCTAACTCCTGATTTAGATCTTTTCAACTTCATGGAGGAGCAACAATGCGGATGGATCACAAAGGAAGAGTTTTACTGCTCTGGAATTAAATTGATACATATTACAAACCATACGTAAAAAATATTTTTACACCCCCCGGCTCTCCTACGTTGTGATAATTGTGAAATATAACCCTTTGTTTCCCTACTTGGCTGCTGAGGACTTATGGTCCTGTTATAAATCTGGCATGTAACAAAAACCAGCACATTTTTGCATTGAACTTGACAATCTCCTTTATGTCACCGAAAAATAAATGCAATCCAGACCAATGAGGCTTACAAATATATATATTTTTTTTACCAAGAGTACAACATACAATTTTCCTGATGGTAGAAGGTTAGTTAATCAGTCAAATGCCTTGGTGTAATCTTTGTTTAAATGAAAGCCTCGTAACAGTGGATTTCAATAGTCCAGCTGCAATCAAAGACTTGCTGATTTTTGTTGCACTCTTCACTTTTGCTACTTTGAAAAAATCATAAATATCTCATGTTTCTCTTGCAATCAAATCCAATTTATCAAGCTACAGGATCCGAGCCACAACGATGAATCAAAACAGGAAGCTCTAAAAACACACAGAACCATGACGTTAATTCATTCACAGTGGCTTCTGTAACTCAGGCATTTAGCTTACAGTCAGTGAGCAGTTTAGGGTAACAGCATCTTGCTGGAGGACACCTCTGCAGGCCTTGCGGCGGGTGCTTTGATTTAAATCTGATTAAAGTTACAGAATTGCCTGTCCTTACCACTCAGACATGATGCCACCTCATCATCCAGTTTGTTCTTATTGGAAGGTCACCTTCTGCTTTTGGGCACTTGCCAAGACAAAGCTATAGTCCAAAAATAGTCAGAGCTGCAAGCCCTTGAAGAGTGGTGCTGGAAAAAATAAAATAAAATGACCTTTTTTTTTTGTTGTGAAGATTCACCCAATAACAAGTGGAGCCCAGAAGCAGAATGACAATGCAAGCGTTCATATTTGCAAAATGTCCTCAACAACTGGGTTGACATTGGTGCTTTTAGATCTCAGACCACACAAACAATCACACATGCTCAGTGTCTATTTTCTATCTTACTTTGCCTCTACAAAAATCTCTGGTTCCCTCTTTTTCTCTCCGTTTCCACTGACCCTGAAATCATCCATGTTTTCATTCCTTAAAGTCAGAAAGGGTGTGACTGACGGTCTTTTTCTTCCTACATCTTGTAAACTATGTTTTTGACACAGCCAGGAGCCTCACTCAGCCAAACAAAAGCTTTTAGAGCTTGGATTATGCAAACCGCCAGAGTATTCAGAGTTTGCAGAGAGATTTTACGAATGAACCAGAGAAGAATACTCGTCTCTGACAAGTTCAGAAGGAATTTCTTTTCACACCGCATGTTAAAAAGCAAAAAGCCGCAGGTCCCTGAAGAAGGCAGGGTCATTGACTTATGACGGCGATTAAGATTAGTGTGAAGCCGGGAGAGCAGTTTGTCCATTCAGGAGCGCTGATAGCAGCCCTGCTTTGATCCTTTCATAACGAGAAGCTATTGAACATCATTGTGACAAGTTACATGCAGTGTGGGAATTGCCAATCCCCTATTCAATTTTGCCAATTTCCAAAGCTGTGCTGAGTGTGTTTGAGATAGGGGCAGATTAAGCAGGAGCACTGTGGTACATGACAAGAGGAGGTGGAAGCTCTACTGAGAACCTGCCAACAGCAGCAATTTTACTTTCTCAATATATCAGGGGGAATTTGTAAGAAATTGTGTTGTGTCACTTTGAATATTTCTAATATTCAATCAAAGTTGAGGATTATTGAGACTCTGTGATGGTGAGGCTCAGTCTATGCATTTTAATTTTACTAGTCCTTACCACAATTTACTAGCTCTCTGATCTCACTACACTCCTACAAACGGCTTAACCCAAATAACTGCCCCCTAACTTTAACAATCTAACTATTCACTGCAGATACTGTATATCTGCATTTCACAAGTGCACGTGAAATTGTATAACATTGTTTTACAGGTGAAAACTGCATTTCTTTCAAAAGAAACTAAAGACAACATTTACATTTTCTAGTTTGTCAAGTCAAGTTTTAAAGGTACACTCAGTTTTCAGTTCATCAGCTACACCTAGCTAAAACTAATGTGGGCTAATACAACAATCACAAGATACATTCTCCTTTCATAAAGTTAATGTTTTAGGGATGTGTTAATTCAACTTTATAGTAATTTTGGAGGCTGTAGTATTGCGTTGTTATACCCAGGAGTGTTTCTAACACGTGGTCTTGTCTTATTGATATAAATGTAAAGGACTTATTGTTATAACCTCCATGAAGGTAGGATCTAGGGCTGTTGTATCAGACTGCATTCATTTTATCTGGGTGTACTAAATAAACTCTCGCTTTATTAATAGGCCTATGTAACTTAATTTTCAGACGTAAAAGCTAGAGGTTTTCACCCAACAAGATGTCACTAAAATCCAACCAAGTGAGAGAAATCTGAAAAGAGATTGTTTCACTTGTGTTTCTCAAATTACCTTATATCCTGAACTGGTAATAAATTGGAACTGGTTAAGGGATGATGCAGCTAATATTTTGCGGAACTGACACTTCCTGAAATAAATGATTAAAAAAGGATAAATTCCACTCAAGCAGGTGTAATTAGTTCACCCAATGGGCAGTTTTGTTACCTTATTCCAAGAAAAATCTGATTTTATTACTCAATTCAAGTTTAAAGTACTTCAGTGCAGCCGTGCACTAACTGCCTTGTAGTTTATTCCTATTGAAGCAGGTTTTTCATCAGAAATGCTGTCTTTCCCCTTCATTAGAGCGGGAAAAACTCCACCACAGAGCTATATGGATGCTTCGACTCCTTTTAATATGTTCCCATTATCCTTCATGTGCTGCTATCCTCTCAGTGCATATTGCATTTGACTGGAAATGTATGGGAAAAAAACAACCTTTAGCTTACTGAGAGTCTCAATCAGCTTGCACTGTAATATCTGAGAAAAGTATTGTGGTACCACCGATTTAAAAAAAAAAGAGAGTCTTGGCATTTATGTTGTGTAATAATGTAAGGAGTCGATCATTGAATTGGCTTGTGGTGTTTAAGAATTATTACAAAAATAATTATCCAGCAGTAAATAGTTTTACGCAATGTGTTTATCCATAAATCCCTTTTGGACAAAGAGTAGAGAAAGAATTTCCAGCGGTGGGATCCTACCAGATATTTTTAGATTTGTTGCTCATTTTATCCTTGTGTGTCCTCCCTTTTTCTCCCTTACGCCGTTATTAATCTATCCTTTCTTCTCTCCCTCCCTCCCCAACTCATCTGCTCACCTCACCTCTCCTGATCCAATTCTGTTTTCGCTCAACAATCCCATCCCATTTTCCCTTCTTGTTATTTCATCTCCCTTTTTCTCTTCCCACCTCTGATCCCCCTTTTCTCTCTTCATATCATTTCCATGCTCACCTCCTTTCTCCATTATATCCTTTAATAAATTGTCCTTTATTCTTCATCTCATTCCTCCCCTGCTGACCCCAGGCCATCTACTACGAGATAGGCTTCCTAGTTTGTGCAGCAGTCGGCCTGCTGTTTGCCGTTCTGGTGCCGATAGTCGGCCTCTTCTTCTGCATGTGCCGCTGCTGTGACAACTGTGGTGGCGAGATGCACCAACGCCAGAGGAAGAACGCAGACTGCCGGCGTGGCCTGCTGGGAACACTGCTCTTCTCCACCTCACTGGTCATCACGTGAGTATGACACATGTACACACACACGGACATGTATTTTCCAGTGCAAACACTGTGTGCACACTTGTATATGCATGTATGCACACATACACTGGAATTAAAAGCCAGCTACACCTCTGTCTTTTATAGTGCTCATGCACACATTCAAGCAAAAACACACTGTACACACATACACCTCTGGTCATCTTGTGAGTCTGTTTCACTCACAAACACACACGGTCATCAGTTTTCCCCATCCCCCATGCTGTTTGCTATATATAGCTATATATTCCTACTGTAGATACCATGTGGCAGCAGCCTTCATACTTGTGTTCAGTCTGCACTGGTCATTATAAGCTACAGAGCATTGATGCTGAAAGCCTCATTAGCTGTGCTGGGAATTCTTCATTCATGACAACGCACAGCTAAAATACTAATAAATCTTGATAAATGATACTCAAATCCACAACATACCTTGGAATCTGATCAGAATTTATTTTATATGACTAAGTATCATACGTAATGGTTGTCAAGTCTACACATTACTATTCCCCTTGGCTTTCTTATGTAATAATGATATTGCATACTGCATTCCTTTAGGGTTTATTAAATTGCTGTTCCAGCTGTCATTTCCCCATTTAACATGCACATTTTAAGCATTTGGAAGATGATTTTATCCGGTGGGAAAAGCAGTGAATCTACCACTGTAAATGAATTCTTACATTGCCAATATTTTTAAACTGTAGTAACTGTGATTAATTGTTGTAATAGGGGAATTTTCAGCCTGGTGTGGTTCACCTTTTATACATATTTTATACATGAAAGCAGGCAGCCGCAGGCCAGCAGGAAGGTCATGACTTCATATTGATTTTATTTTTTAACGAGCATTTGACCTTCATTTGTTTAGCGTAAATGTTCTTAATATTTGAGAGTCAACATCCTGGCAAATAAGAAATAGAAGCAAAAAGAGTTAAACTTCATAAAGTTAAATTAAAGAATATGGAAAATTAAGGAAAAATACGTTAATTTCCATCATTTCCGATGATACCAATAAATGTATCTTTAGCTGCAGTCAAGCAACTAAAGACTTGCTCGACAGTTTTTGGCTCACCGTGGATACAGAGAAAATATACTTTTTATAGATGAAAACAGGCAGCTTGAGGCAAGTTAAGTCATAATATTGCTGAACTTTTTGTAGAATTTTTCTCCAGAGCCGGTTCTATCAGAGCCAAGTTTTTAGCCGTGACTAACCAAAACCAAAATGTTTCTTTACGTTGACAAGCAGCAACAGAGCATCTTCATATCAGCCAAAAATAACTTTGTAATGCACCTGTATATTTCTCTCTTAAATTAAGCATCTTTGCACAGAACGAGGACTCTGGATTTTCTACCCCATCACTTACATTGAAAGCACGTATAAAAAAAAAAGATCTCTTAATAGCCAGTATGAACTGGAGAATTGATAACAGCAAGTAAAACCTGTTTCAGTGTTCATATGGGCACCTTACTATTGTTTTTAGGCAGGGTTGAAAGTAAGTGATGAGATTCTGGGTCAAATTGAACATGATGATGGAAAAGTATGAAGGAGTGGGCTGAAAATGTTTGGTAGTAAAGCTAAAAGTTTACTTTGTGCTTTTTCTATATGAGCCCATTATATCATCTGGCTGTCACTGAAATACATCTCTCAGAAAATAGACCACAAGGAAACTCAATCCACTCTCCACTCTGTTTTATAGTCTCAGCGGTAGAAGAGGCAGTACCCGCTGGGGATGTAGCCACAGTACAAAGGCTTGGGAGAGCTGTGTTTGCCTCTTGTGTTAGGACTGAAGGGATCCAGGAGTCTACTTAGTTTGATGTTCTTTGACTTTTTGTCTTCCTTGGAACGAAGCCCAGCTATTAGAAATTCCAAGGCAATATCCTAGAAGCCCAGACGCAGGAGTCTGAGAGCATCCTCAGAGCTCTTATTAAATCTCCCCAGCTACCAGGCAGAGAAGCTGTAGAGGCTCTAATGAAGCAATTACAGGCAGGAGGAGAGGGATGAGTACCGAGCCCAGGCCCAGACAGCCTTTTACCGCCACTAGAAAGCTGACAGCGAGGCACAGAGGAGTGACAGGGCTGATATTGATTTTCTAAGACGTGTTAAAATCGGATTAAGGGGTAAAAGACACCCAGGTAAAGGTGAAGACAATAAAGTGGCTGAGGATGAGATAGGAGAGTAAATATGCCAAAACCTAAATTATTTTTACCAGACACTGTGATAGAAGTGGAGGACATACAGTACTCTGCATGGTAAACCATGAGTGACTTGTTTTTACATTATTCTGGCCACATATATATTTGATGGTAAGCAGTAACTGTTGTGGTGTTTCTGCTCTGCACTTCCGAGACATGACAGTGGTTTTTCCCAATGGATCTTCTGTTGATTACGTTTTAGTTTCTGTGTCAGGCACACTTTTGGTTTTCTGTTTGCTTCTCATGCTAACCCGTCAGTTCTTCAAAACACAATAAAATGTAAAACTTTCTTAACCCAATGCTTTTTTATTCATAAATTTAAATTTAAAAAAATGTAACCAACCAGACTTATTGTATAATGACCAGTTAGATCGCAAAGAATAGATCTTGCGAAGGACTGGAACTTCAGAATTTAACATGATGGCAGTAAATACATTTGCTTATCCCAGTGACAGAGAGTGGGCTGCACTCTAGTTAAATAAAAATCATCTCAAATAAAAACACTAAAATACAAATGAAACGTTAAAAATCAATAGGGAAGATAGAGTATTTTTAATTAATGAGATTTATGCAAGTATTAATAATAATGACTTCAATTTATTTCCTACCCAAGGTTATTGACACCCCATAATGCCCTATTACCTAATATTCCAAATACATGTTCACCACTGATAACAGTTGGCTGGTTTTAACCACAATAGCGGTATTCAAAAAGAAGAGCTAAATCCCCTATTTACAGCGATCTTGGTGTTCACAACTAGCAAGTGAAGCAGCAGACAAATGCAGCATTGCCTTGATAATCTAAAATGTTAGAAAAGTGGGTTTGTGATTTGGCATTGAGGTTGATTTCTACTTTTGGGAATCATGTAGTATTGCAGAACAATTACTCTATGCAGTTGAGAGAGGTCCATTGCGGAGGCATTTAAGCATTTCTTAAGGTACTTATACCTGAAGGGATCTCAATAGAATCAGTACAATAGCTTAGAATATTTTACATGGGGTTTGTGACAGAATCAGAGCACGAGATGAGAAGAAAAAACACTCTTGCATCACTCTTTACTCTGAAGGTGGCAGGGTCAAATCCCAGAGGAGCTGCCAAAAAGCTGGGGTTTAAAACGTGAATGAGTAATGTTCACTGGGTTAGAGTGGTAGCTGTAGGGATTTGATTCACACGGATGCCAGTCATGCTGGAAATGCACACACTCCTGCTCAACTGCTCTGGCTACAAATGTGCTGTTTTAGACTTGTGACTGTGTGTGATCAAATCTAGCAAAACACACAGCAGACGTGAAGTTCAGGACAGAGTTAATTCTGTATGTTGTGCACTACAGGGAGAAAATGAGGCTCAGCTTTGTCGGAATAAATCTGATGTAAAGATTTTGTAGATTCAAGAAGTACATTTACAAAAACACTAATAATTTCATCAGAACCAGATTAAGCCAATACTAATTAGTGCAGCTGTCTTAATATGTTCACCAGATGAAATCAAGTGAATGAATCTTAATATATACATAAATATACAAAATAATTACAAGGCCAGCATCAATTGTATATCCTCAAATGACTGTGGCATGTAATAGCATTAGAGGTATGAACTTGGCAGATGCCAGAAAAGAGTGATTGAGAAAAGAGAAAAGGGTTTCTGTACACGATCAGAAACATATTAGCAGTAGTGGAAAATCAAAGTGAAGTGTGTTAGCATCACAGATTGCATCCCACCCCACAAACAGCCATTTAGACACAAGTTTAGAGTGAGATGAATTGGAATTGTTATAATGATATTAGCAATGAAGCAGCAGTAATGAATGAACGTCTGCGGCCTTGTCATGGTTATGTTTGGTCTGATGAGCCAGCATAACCGAACCTAAATAACCCAACTAACTCAAAACATTGTGCATATAAATGCACATCAGCATCCATATGAATAAATTTGGACTCCTCTTAAGTAGCTTGAAGGTTGACATGACCCTTTTATTCCACACTGTCCGACAGTATATTCTCTGTATCGGCTTGTTTCAGCTTTTCATTGAAGCTGTAGGCTATGACGTCCACACTGACTGAAATATTCAAACTCTGTGTTTTGTGGCTGAACTGTTCCATCAAATGAGAATATTCAACATTTCTTGTGCGTCATTAACACATTTATATACATTTTTCTAAAAAAATTCAGCTTGATATATTTGGCGTCTTTGAAGACTATTTTAAAATAACCACTGACTTAAAGTAAATGTCCGTAGGTTTGAACAATGCTTGGTTGCACAGCATGGAGCATGTAATCACTGGCCCGAGTGCAGCTAAATCTGCAACCCTGTCTTTTACAAAAGTACATTACAATTTAATTGAGAATGCACTTAAGTTGAATGGGAAAGGGAAACATATTTTCTCCCGGATTACGTCCGCAGTTTTAAACACGTGGTTAACGTTAATGCAACAAAACTACTTGGTTGTGTTCAGGCAACACAACTACTTGGTTAGGTTTAGTAAAATATCATGGTTTGGCTTAAAATAAGTACATTTGTTACATTACTATACGATACTGTTAAGTAACAGACATCAATTTTAAAGTCAACGTTGACTTTTGGTTTCACACGGGACACACCGGTCTCCTGGGTGAACCCATCCATCCACTCCAACCACCTCAATACGCAGACTTTGATTATTAACGTACAAAAACAAACATAGTCCGGGACAAAATATGTTGTCCTTGAAATGTAATCAATTGTATGGGAATTTTTAGGGGACCAGACTAATCTGGAAAGGTTAGTGAGAGACAGAAAAGTTAAATAGTCTTTCCAGAATAACCTTTGTTTCGGCCGAGTGGAAGACCCCTGCCTTATGCTGTTACCCAGCAAGCATTTCAGTCAAACACTGTTAACACAAAAGGTCCCAACATCATGGGTTTAGTAATTAATGCTAATCATATGGGGTCTAATTAATGATAATGTAGACAGCAGTGAACTGAGCGTTACGCACCCTGCAATTTAAATCTGTCAGTCAGTTTAGATATAGGATATTGAGATTTTTAATACCTGAGACATCTACAAGGTCCTAACTGGTGTAGGATGCATAACACAAAGGCACTGGCTTGATTCTGGCCTTTTTCTCACTCCTAAAGTCTCCTGTCATACTTCACTAACTACCAAATAGAGACACAAGTGCCAAGAACTAATCTTTAAAAATAAAAACAGATAAAAAAACTTTTATTAGATATACATTTGGTAGATGTCCCCATCCTAGAGGTTATGCACAGCGACATAACAGTCAGCTATTCTGGAAAAAGAAAAACAAGGAAAACACTGCTAGAATGCAGAAGAGCCGTATCACAATCGACTGCATAAACAAACTCAGGATGCAACATTTAAACATAAGTTTATATATAAAGCAAAAGAGAAGCAATATGATGCAATACTTTCTAAGGTGCTGTGCAGCACATTCAGAATTAAATAATACTTTTACACACTGTCTTTGAAGTACTAGTGATTTTGATCAGGTTAACAAATTCTGCCTTGAAATAGGACCAGGTGTTTGTTTGCCTTCAGACTGTGTTCAGCGTAATGCTATTTATTACTTATCAATAAATAAACCTTACACTTCTGATCACATTTCAATGTGCGCAGACCACTGACTGTTACATTATACGGATCCTTTTTAATTTAGATGGCTATTTTTTCAAGACATTTTTTCTTATCATCCGGGTATTTTTAGGAGGTGGAAGAGAGGTGAGTGGTATCAGGTTATGTCAATAGAAAACCAGAGAAACAAAAGAAAGTTCATCGAAGAATGTTGCAACAAAATCATAAACAGAAGAAGTCAAAGAGTCAGGGCCTCCGGTTTAGTTCACTTCTGCCTTGGGCCAGTTCTCGTGAAAACATAACCTGTTTTGCAGCCAAGACCTTTGTCAGTCAGTGTGTTTAGTTTATATACTCTGTATGAGTTTTTTTTTTTTTTTTTTTTTTTTTTTGGGGGGGGGTATCACAGTAGTTCCACTCTTATTTATGTGACAAGAGACATTAGCACAGAATTCTGCTGAATTATTAATAAAGTGACCCAGTTAATGAGTAGAAACACATTTTCATCACTGGTTCACTTGTTACTTCATTGAAGAGACGGACCAGGAGCTCAGCAGCCACAGCCTAGAGACAAATAAATCCAATGTCATCTGTGCACGCACATGATGAGGCGGTAACTAATTGTAGTGAAACACAGTCTTACAGCTGAGACAAATACATGAACACAAGCTCTCTCTCCCTGACTTAAGAAGAAGCATACAATTAGTCACTTAGAGAAACACAACCAAACACCCTCTGCCTCCTGTAAGCGACACGTCGCTCAGTTAGCAGCCTCCCTGGGGAGTAATCACATGCAGGGCTATTTTAAGGGGATTCATTAATAGTGAGATGAACTTCACTCTGTCTTAAAGGAAGCAACAATGACTGAAGATGTCACTTGCTGACTAAATGTCAAATTGTCGTCACAAGGAATTCATTTCAAGTTTTGGAGCAGTGAAAGACAACAAAATGTAATATGAAACTTTACTGAAGTGGGCAGCAGCGGCAACATTTTGAATTCAGCCGAGGTAAGGGAATCACAGATAAACTTTATTATAAAAATGAAATTATTATTTTATATCATATGTGCAATAATTTGAATCCAATTTCAATCTGTCTAATATATTTTCTTTTGTTTTTATTATTAAACTGTTAACAGACTTACTTATCTGATTTCTGCAATGTCCCTTTGCTTTTGTAACACTGCAAATCTCCCCGTTTTTGGACTAATAAAGGAATAGCTTATATTATCTCATCTTAAAATATAAAAATAACAAATTATTTTAACATTTGTTGTTTTATTATACATACACATTCAAGTGTAAATTACTTATAATAACTTTAACACCAATTCTCTGTGTTGAGTGCTGAGTCTTAGGTTTGGTTTAAAACACGTGGCTGTCCTCAGAGTTTCTGAATAATTAGTATTTTGGAGATAAGTTATTGAATTTATAAGTTGAATTTCCTTTAATGAACTAAACTGATCTCCGCTCACTTTCTGTCCCCGATTACAAATCATTACGTCCAAGAACGCTTATGATCGCCGGCCAGCACGTAGGCGCCACGAAATGGCAGCTTTACACAAACCATTGCCAAGCTAATTAACTGGAGGTCATTGTCAGAATTTGACATAATTTATTACATCTACACGAGAGATCGTACTATTACTAATCATTCAGAATCGTCTTTTTTTCCTGGTTAATAGCTGAAATCAATTTTATTTTTACTAATTACATTTCTTTTATGGTCTGTAGGTTCTTGTTGTGTGCACACTACAAATCAATACACGAAATAGGAACAGCAATTCTACTTACCGAAACTAATTGATGTTCACAGCATGGTCAGGCTTTCTTTTGAATTTATTGGAAACCTTTGCGTTACAATGTTGATGATATAGCACATTGTTGCACAGGAGAGAGAAAAGATATGAGAAGGCAAAGCTGCATGGCTCAGTGACGTACAGCTAAGCGATGTTCTCTATCTCAGGGACGATTGGCTAGGGGGGGGATTTATAATCCAGAAATAGCAGCATTTCTAATGTAGATGGAGCCGTTTCATTTCTTTGCGTCACTGTGTTTGGACTTTATGGCCAGCAGATTCAGGAGTAAATACCATGCCACCAGATTTAAACAAAAAAAAAGATAAAAAAATCACAACTCACTCACTTTCTTGGCCTGGTGGTCAGCTGCTCTGGTCTGCACTGCTAGTTCTGTTCATTCCTCTTTAGGATCAATCTGAATTATCTTTCTATACTGGTACAATCAATTTTATGATTCTCAAAAAAAAAAAAAAGATAACGCTTTGCTGTGATTTCGGCAGTGTTAAAAACTTCTTCATCCAAAACTCTAAGTGCAAAGTAGAGACTCATTTAGATTTTTAATGTTACACTATTTCACTGCGCAGTAGGACAAGATCAGTCCACTTTTGATTACATGGACTTAGTACTGTGAAAGGACTTTCAAATTGTGTAATTAATGAAACCGTAAAATCTTTTAGTTTAGTGATCTTTTATTAAGAGTACAAATTATGTTAAAAACTAAAACAGAACAGTAAAAATACAGCGTGTATCCGCCCCCGATTCAGATCTGCTCCAAAATTGTTATTGGTTCTTCCTTGGCTCATGCTAAACCCATCCACCAGTAGTTTTTTTTTCCTCCTGGACAATCTTTGACAACAAATTTTTCCTGGGCAAATGAAATTTTTCATGATGATAGGAACATCCATTTCCTGCTAAACCGCATAGTACAATGAAATGAAAAACAATGAAAAATGTGCAGGCAGCATAAGGTCAATAGCACAGGATGCAGTCATACCTACAGTTAATTTGATTCCAGGCAAACTGTAATGGAAAAATTTACACAACCTTGCAAACAGTGTAGTGACATTTACAAACCAGGAATTGAAAACAAGAGTCACATGGACATATCTTGTTTGTTAATGTTGGGACTTTTTGGCCCTCTTTACATTCTTCTCCCCCCAAAAAACTGCATGTTATATGGTTTCGATGACATTGTTCCTCGCTACAAACCACATTGCAGTTCATATAGAAGCAGACAAATACGGTTTTGTGTGACAGGATTTTGAATGACATTGTTCTTATCTACCCAAATAAACTGTTCTGTATCACCATACATGTGGTTGTGTACAGGTCTGTGTATTTACATGTCTATGTAGATTCCCCTACAGGGACTGTTTAACTACACATTGATCATATAATATGCATATTGTATGCTGTGGAACTACTTTTATCCAAACCTCCTCAGATCATATTGATTCCAATCCTTCTGAAAATAGATCCTGCCCCTGGGCAGTGTTTGTTGCATGCTGAGACAACTTAATGGGGAAAAAAACACACTATTAAAACAAATCACTGTCATTCAGCGAGTCTCTAACTTTATAGAACTCCAGGTTTCCTGAAAAACAGACTTTTAATACTGACACCAACGAAAGTTTTTAAAGTCCTTCTCCAGAGTCCTTGTAGTTAGAGACGGAGAGCTACATAATTAAATGCAAATCATAGCCGATTCAATACAAAGCATACATTTGATTGGTCAAGGCTTTCAAGTGCAACAAGTTGTTATGATTTTACTGCTCTTTGAATTTCTTCAACAGTAATTTCTCGACATGAGTCGTTTTGTTTTGGACAGCTGACGTTTATTTTTTCAAAATCACCTGGTTAATACTTGCTTGAAAGGTTAATTATTTTTATAACCTTAATCTATCTAGGGATGGTTTACTGAGCAGAGCAAATCTGTTTTTGATATCCTCATGGAAAAAGTTGTCTGCCTCTCTCCTTCACAAATGACAGAGCGAATGGTGCTGTTGGATTCAGCGATTTGCTTCGAAACACAGATTCCTGTTACATTCGTTTGAGCCAGGAGATTGTATTCGATTGATGGTCTCTAAATTCCTAAAACTGTCCTATGCGCTAATGTATACGTTTCTTTACCTTTAGAAACTAAGATACATTTATTCAGTAAGCAAGTGCCTTGCTTAGGAGCTCACACGGTTGCTTTAATCCACTCGTTCCCAAACTAGTGTGTTAAAGCAAAGCTAAATATAAATTAATTTGTTAATTTTCTGGATATGTGTAACTAAAAGAGCCACTGCATACTAACTCAAAAATCATTGACATTTACGTGAAAGAGGCTGATCTGAAATAGGAGGACTGTGTGGGGATCTGCACAGATGGGGATCAGGCAATGGATGTGAAACAAGGAGGGCTGCAAGGATAGTGATAAAGTGTGTTTATGTCAGGAAAGGGGGGCCGTGCAGAAAAGGTTTGGGAACCACTGCTTTAAATAAGACCATTTTAGGGATTGAAGACAGTGAATTTAAAGTTTACAGACCCAAAATCCGTGTATGAAAAATAAAAGGGTCACATTTAACGAAACGCAGTATAACTAGTGTAATGTGACGTCTAACCGCGTTTCCAGCCGTTAAATCAATTGTTCGGCTGCTTCATCTGACTGCGTGTTTTAAAGCTTAATAATGAAATTACTTGAACTTCAGACAAGGTTTTTCAAATACTTCTGTATTCCAGTGACCTTCTGTAGCCGTTTGAACAACTCTGAGCCCTACAGGCTGTTTGGCTCAGAGTTTAGTATTCATATCATTCCTAGACTGTTTACAGTAGAATTAATGGTCTGTTGTCTCCACTCAAACTACTGCAGCCAGTCTTTAGACAGAACGGACAGCAACTTACAAAAAAACTGAGCAAAATAGCACTGTCTTCTTTACTGGGTTGTCATTCCTTGAGCAAAAGCCCCGGAGTCAAAACTAGTCAGTGTCTGTTTAAATTCTTTATAGGATACAATGCTGCACTGGGAAGCCAAGTTCAAACTGTGACCTGGCAAGCTCTGAGAAGACAAAATAAAACACACACAAAAGGGATGCTATGAAAAGGGGACACCGATGGCTAGTTGAGGGGAAAAAAAGTTCAATTGAATACAAACAAGCTAACAAGAGCCTCAACTCAATGGTCAGCTTGTAGTTAAATTATATATAACAAGGGCTAAATTGAATATAGCAATTGATGGGATGGTATACCAGTGAATGAAAAGTGGAACTATGGAATAAAAAGTGCCTGAATAGAATGAAAGACATATTGGATAAAATATTGGCTTTAAGAAATTAAACTGTGGCTAAAATGGGTCAAAATTGTTGCTACTAGCTGCTGCTGTAATGTCTTTTCTTAAATAATAAGATGTGTATGATTGCCAGTGGTAATGTCACTGACTGACAATTATTTCAAAACTAATAGTTTTGATTTCCAGAGGAAATAAAGCACAGTGTGTGTCAGAATACATTGGCCCTGCAATCTGCATGCATGTACAGTTATTAGCTGATTTATTATCCAACATACATACAAAACAAGCTGCTATGTTGTTATCCATCTGTTCTCATGAGCTTTTGGATACAGGTCACTGAGGCCAGGCTGGCACAAAAATGACTGAAAATACCATAACAATTTCCATGTTCAAAGATGTGAATCTAATAGTTTGACGCCTTGGCCTATACTTTTCTGTAAGTCTAAAAATGTCATCGCAAGAAGAGCACTTCTTGCACAGCACTATTTAGTTAGCAATTTTGCAACACACTTTAAAACAGCAACAGTTTTTTAATTGTTAGTGTATTATTTGTTTTAGAATAATTTCAATGACTACAATTATCATTTTCTTTTTGAGTGATAGGATAATAGAGTAAACAGTTTCAGCAGTGTGAAAGCAGGGAGGGTCTGTAGGGCGACTGTCTGAGCCTCGCAACTACAATCACGCTGAATGCAGGGCATTGTTGGAGTATGTAAAAGCTATGGAGCCACCAGACCATGTAACACTCACTACCCAGCCCCCAGTAGTGGCCTAGATACTGGGGCACTGCACTAGTTTGATGCTCTTCTTCATCTGCTGTTGTAGGGGTTTACACCCTGAGGGACAGTTTCATGTGTCATTTGGCTTTCGCTCAAACAGTAATTACAGCTCTTTTACAAAGTTGCTAGAGGTAAATCTTCCTCCCACCGTGTTTGAATCGTCCCCTGTGGTCAATAAGAGACACATTATCAACACGCAGCCATACGGCCATGCAGTCATTGCCCACAGTTTGCGCTAGCGGGTCAGTTTAGGAGATGTTGATAACAGAGAAATGTGGTGATGCAGCACAACAGCACTCATTTTCACAAAGTGAGCAGCTGAATTGATAAGTGTGCTTTTAAAAAGGGCAACCGCTACATGAAAATTACCTTTCAATAGTTTGGAAACAAGCATGGTTTAGTGAGTCATAAGTATTTGTACAAGAAAGAAACTTGTCAAATTTGTCAGAATATGTAAGTTAGTGAAAAGTTATATTTTATGCATTTTAAGCCTGAACGTCACATCACCCCAACTTAAATCTTCTCTTCGCTGCTGTCATGCAAAATTCATGTCTTCTTCCCTTGTAGTTTAGTGAGATTTATGTCATTGCTTATGAAAAGCTATTCAGCTGAATGGACTGGAATGTTTCTCTATCATGTGATATAAAATAAATCATTAAATGTAAGGTGAAAGGAGAACACAGGGCGGAGTGTGTTTTTACTGGCAGAAGCTGGCATGTTCCCCGTTGCCTGTATTCGGCTGTAGTAAGAATCAGTGAGAAAATGGGTTTTCTCAAATAAATTCACTCAACAGAAGCGCTCATTTATTTTCTATTTTTCTGGCCTGCCCTGCTCGTCATCCCAAGTTTGTGGTTTGTTTGATCATTTTGATCCCCCCCCCCCCGCCTTTTGTATTTGTTTATCTCTGGATTTAATTTCACCACCCCTCAAACCAGATTACCGAACACAAACTAAACCAAACTTGATTCTGCTCAAGTAAGGTGGACAGTCTTGTACTACATAGCTCATTGGAAAGCACTTGGCGTTGTTCTCAAAGAGTCTTTGTTTGCCTGCAGATTCCAGTGACCTTGCTGGACACCGGCAGCGAGAGGGAGTGAGCATAGAGACAAAGAAAAAGAGAGGGAGCTGGATATAGGGAGAGAGAAAAGAGAGAGTGAGCAGAGGGCAAAAGAGGAGACAGAGGAAGAGAAAATAGAAGAGAGGGGGGGGTTGTAGGAAAATGAGAATAATGCATGGGAGGTAAAATAGTCAGGGAGGGGAACAATAAAAAGTCTTGAGAAAGAGAGACTGAGAAATAGAGGCGTAGTGAAAGTAACGTAGATGAAAACAGACGAGCAAGAGCAGAAAGAGAGAGGGCTGGAGAAACAGAAGAGAGTAAAGTATAGGCTTTGGCGATAAAGACGCAGACAACCAGAGACGGCGAGAGGGAAAGTGTGTGTGATTTGTGCATGAAAGAGAGAAATATGAAATTGTGTACTTGTATGCGAGAGAGAGACAGAGAGAGGGCAGAGAAGTGTTTGACAAAAGGCTTTTGTTGTGGAAGTAGCCATTTTGAATCTTCTCCTGGTTCCGGATGGCTCCACTTCACTGTGTCCCAGCCTAGTTGTTTGGCCTAGTTTCTCATTAAGTCTTCATTTATACGACGACAGCGTTTACTCTGTGTCGGCCTACTCACTATTTATGGCAAACATCATTACAATTCCTCCAGACGTGGCGCAGCTTGATGCCACATAGATGAAAAGAGTTTCAGTCCCAAGGGCAGCACATGATCCTGTAACATTTGTTCTTTGTGCTTATGCATGTTTAAGCCTGTTAACTACAAATTGCAAACACTTTTGATACGTGACAACCGTTTTCAAACACTGACTGTTTTGACGGTACTTCGTCTTTGTCCATTCAAAGATGTTCTGACATCCAGGTTTTGACTCAGCTGCCGAGCAGCTGCCACTTTAATGTAAGAGAAGAACTTTCTAATAAGTTTGACTTTTTGACAAAATAACATGCCAATGCTCTTTTGTAGTCATCTCTCAAATGTGTTTTTTTAACACTCTATATAAAAACTAACATTGGAATTATTTTTTTTGAAAATGTCAAATTCTTTCTCAAAGTCATGATAAGCAACACTTTTAAAAACAAAACAATTATTGGCCCAATTTTCATGGAAGTAGGTGGAAGGGTGTAGCATGGGCCAAGGAAGAAGCCATTAAAGACTGGAGCAGATCTGAATTACGGGGCGGATACTTTCATTAACACTGTGAGATAGGGCATGGCCTTGGTGGATGTCTGCGCACTCCTAGTGCCCTTGTAATTGTTCTCCGAGATTAATTAACTGTAATTGATTAACCCTCTCCAGCAAGTTCTTAACCGCAACATGTTGATTTTTATGCTCCACTGGTATTAACTGAAACGAGTTGGGAGACATTTTAGTTTAGTATGCAAAACAACCGCTGAAGTTATTTATCACGCATAAATGCTGAACATTTAATGGATCGCTGTTTAATATCATTGTAAATTAAATATCTTGGACTGCTGGACAACACTGCTTTTATAAAACATACATTCAAAGACGTCACGTTGGGATTTCAGATTTTTCACTATTTTCTTAATGAAATTATTTATCGAAAAACAATAATCTACAGAATAGTTTTTAGCCCTACTCTACCCAAATCTACTGTGCATTTATACTGCTACACATTTAATATGATAAGAAATATTGACTCTTATCTGGTTCCACCTAATCAGCGTACTTCATGAAAAAAAAAAAAAAAAGCGTAACATTTTGCAGTGAACGAAGACACTGTACAATCCCTAACGTATAATATATCCACAACGGGAGACTTCTACAGCAGCGACTGCTAATCACAGGACTGTAAATAAGAACTACACTCACACATAGTCCTCTTCATACATTAATAACAAGGCGACGAATGGGGCATAATCTCACTTTGCATGCACTGTGGGCACATGCATACACACAGGTTATTGTTCATATCAACATAGAAACACAGATAAACACAACCACATGCAGAGACCTCTGCTTTATTACACATTGAGTCACAACAGCCTGATTTATCTCCATTGATCTAAACCTTTGCAGTAACCTGAGTCGATCCTTTTTTTTTATTATTATTATTATTTTTTTTATTCCTTTCTGTGATTCATTTTCCATCATTCAAAAAAGCTGCTTATTCCACTGAAGCGTTTCGATAAAAGAGATTCACTATGTTATACAACGGAACTGTCAGGGCTGTGATGCTTCACTATCTATCCTACAGAAGTTTTTTGACCATCTGTTCAGAAGTTAATCAACCCATGGAGCCCAACCATGCTCGCATCCACGCAGTAACAAAAACAAACTTAGATATAGAGTGCTAGCTGTGAGATGCCGAGCTGAAAATTCAGCTGAGATGAATCATGGAACCGGCTTATTATTATGGGGTGTCTTTCCCTTGATGTTGCTCAAGCTAATTAAGCCTTGTACCGAGCTACTCAGGTCTGTTTGAAGTATGCAAGACACTCACTTTAATAGCCTGCTTTATGCAACTCTGGGTTTCCACATTTAATTTGAACATGTTTACAACCCAGAGACCTCAGATTATACAGATAGGGCCTCAGAGCTTAATGTAGATACACCTACATTTCCTGCTACGAGTTCATTTCCAAATGACTTAACTTAACTTAAATAACATTGTCCTAAAATTCATCTATTATCTTGAAAATGCAGGAAATACAACCACCCTCGTGAAAAAGATTAATAATATTAATATTCATCATCATGTTGTGCTACCAGTCATTTTGTATGATCGCTGAGTATGTGTGATTTCTTTCAGTTGATGTAATATTTTACATCAAGACCTATTTATGCAATCAATTTAAACTGGATTCATTTTGAAAAGGGACAAGTTGCATCTGTGTGTTGATAATCACACATAACTGTGATTCTAAGAACTGGCTGTCAAGGACATTAAGCTAATTCCACAGGTGCATTCAGGAGGAAGTTGAGAAAGAAAATGTAAAAGTGAATGTGGTGGTGCACACTGACCCCTACTGTTGATGACATGTTATCACCCTATTCTGTAAAACACACCCCTGGAGGCAGAAAGGTCACAGTGATTATGTTTGTCATTTGTTTAGGATCGGAGTACTGTGTGCTTATGCTGCCAACCAGAACCTGAGCTCTCAGGTGAAGAACATACGGAGATTGGTCAACAGCAACATGAGGGACCTGCACACCTTCGTTAATGACACGCCAATGGTGAGACAGAGTTATTCTGCAGGTGTAGATGGATTATCACTCCGCTTTGTGTTGTATAGCTCCAACAAAATAATAAACCATGTTATGAATGCAAAAACTGAGAAAATTCAGATTATGTTCTGTCAGTACATTATATTCTGATGAGCCTACACATTAAATTATATAACAAAATCAATTAGATAGCAATTACTTGGCTGATTGTGTGAAAGGATAGCTACTACTTACGAAGGTTTAGCTAGCGACATCATTTGGGTAAACCATGAAGAAGAATTCAGTCATGGTTGAATAACAAATTAAGTCAAATAAAAATACTCTTGATATCTCAGGTTGTTGGGATTGTGTCAGACTGCTACCATTTCTAGTCAAGTCTCATCTATTTTTAAACAATGTGTGGGAAAAGAGATATTTTTCACAAATTTGCTTTTTAAAAACATAATTCTCACTCCATGAACTTTCAGGAGATCAGGCTTTTAACACTCACTATAATTGTATGTGTTAAATTGGCAGTGTTGTAATGAACAGTTTGTTAAACATTATACGTTTATGAAGTTTTTATATTTGGTCATTTTCCCCCATTTCATTGTGACAAATAACATGAAACTGTGCTATACTTCAGAGTGCTTGTTGGTGTCTATGACGAGACCAATAAACTTGTTTTCATTTGCTTCTATTTGTAAGACTCTGCTCTCTTGTGTTTCCTGTTTGCAGCAAATTGATTACCTAATATCCCAATACGCCACAGCCAAGAACAAAGTCATCTATGACCTAGATAGTAAGTAGACCTCCTCTGTGCCTCTGATAGTGAAGTACGGGGACAGATACAATTCACTGAGTTCTTGCTCTTGGTCATATATCATGCTTATTATCTGAATTCCCTGTGTCTACTGTCCTTGACTTGTGTTCACAACATATTTGTGACATAACTAGGTCTAGATACCTACAGCGGTGCCTGTTATAGAGGATCCCTTGAGTATTCATCCTACTTTTGTGATAATACTGCAGGCAACTCTTTCCTGAACATTAACCCCTGCAAAAGCAGCAAACATAACACAGAAATGGATTGTTTTACTGTTTTTTTTTGTTTGAGCTAATGCTGCGTTCTACACAGATATAGGTCCGTTATTAGGTGGAAGGATACACGATCAGTTGGATAAGGAGGTCCATCCTGCCTTGGACAGAGTTCTCAATATGGCTGGAGGTACGTCTGCATATTTTTCATTTCCTCTTTAGTTACGATATGATCAGGTTATTGTATTCTGCAAAACACAGAATGCAGGCTACAGCTGCACGAAAAAATATTATGCAAGTCATTAAATGACAAATAGAATCATGCCTTACTTGAAAATATTGTCAATTATTGAACCCTTGTGTGCCCAAAGGTTATATTAAGTATGATATGCAAAAAAGCCACAACATTTATTTCTGATTTTGTCTGAAGTCTTGACATCTAGTATGGACATACTTTTGGGCAACAAACAGTAAAACTTGAAAACATGAAAAATAATAATAATAATCTCACTTCATCAATGGTCAAAGTCAGGATTTTTTTGAAAAATGACACTGTGTTTATTAAATGTTTGCATATCTTTGATATTGAACTTGTTATGCGTTTATATGTACCCAATACTTGATTTTGCTCTTTGTAGCTTCTGAGAAACAGCTATTTTCTTACTTTTTTCACATATTTTAGGAAAAACAGTAGTCCCATGTGCCCAAAGACTAAATATATTATGATAAGAAAAACTCACTTTTTAAGCAAATAGTTAAAAACTAACTAACTTAAAAACAAGTGTGATTTTCCCTACTAAATTTATGCTGTAATCTGATTTTAGAACTCTATTGTTAAAGTTGACATATTCTGCGCTGAAAATAATATAATAAAAAAAGTAAAATGTTCTTGAAGGTCAGTGAGTTAATAAAAGCTGTAACTTGTAATTATCATTCAGATTCTTTTTTAACCTTTATATTTTATGCTTTTTTATGAAGTGAAAATCGAGAGAGCCATCAAAGGTAACAGTAACTCAGTAACTGGACAATTACCCACAATCCTTTGACCCCTGACCTTGTGAACTTTGACACCGGTATTGCTCCCGTGATTTGTTCCCTTGTGATCTTCCTTGAGCACTAGAACTTATCTGAGCATCTTACATGAACAACAACCAATTAATATATTAAAACTGCACTACGCAACGTCTGACTAATAATTGTGTGTGATGACCTTCTAATAAGTACTTAGTTCTCCAAGTTGTGAACTTTGTTCACAACAGGTTCTGCTGGCTGGGTTAAGATCCAGTGTTTATTTGCTAACTTTAAAGAAGTGTTTTCTGAAGGTCAAATGCACCACCTGCACAAAGCACAGATGGTTGTCTCCTAGTGCTGTCACCAGATAAATTGTTATGGCCAACAGAATGAATCACTAAGTTTTTTTTCATTTACATATATAAGCAGAAATGATTCCCTTTCTATAAAGTCTTGCCTAGTGCAGTTTTAAGGTAATGGCATCACCAGATCTATCCAAAACCCCACCCTTTTTCTCCAATTGTGTTCCCCCACTGTGAAGTGAGCATACAAAGTTGTGTTTGTGTGACCAGTCCAATTACTTTAACTACTTTTACAACTAACTAATTTTATCAGAAATTACAGCCCACTCCCATTTAAAATCAATCGACCATTTGAATATTTAACTATGAAAGTATTATTTTCTTTAGTTACTTACTTTATGTTTTCCCAACAAGCAGCTGTATATTGATGTTCCACTACATGGGATATACAGGCTTGTAGTGAAACAGAAACAAAGATGAATTAGCAAGTATGCCGACAGCACAGGTGGTAAATTGCTTGACCACAGATGACTGAATACAGTTTGTGCTCTTAATGTTTGTGTACTATTGTGTTCCTACTGGGGCTGAGCCGAGCAGTCAGAGGATCTTAGTATCCGTTACGAATACTGTTTTATCTGATGTAAAAAAACAAAACTGTTAGAATACAAAGGATACGGAAGATTCATAATTTGAAAAAAAAAAAAACTTGTTTTTGTGCATTTAGCACACAGCATCAATCTGTGTTCTAACTCTCTCTAGTACGGCTATTTTTTAGCTACATAATAGAAAAGACACTGTTTCCTCTCCTACACTCTTTGCATCATTAAGGATGCCAAGGTTTTTGCATTCTTTATCCTGTTTAATTTTGAAAGTCTGCTGCAGGCTACTCTTTGAGTGTTAACTAACACTGGCTGTTGTCTTGTGATGCATTCAATTGCATGGGAAAGAGTTAGTTACTAACAAAATATTCACATTATTCAAAGCTTTCCTGTTTGGTTATTGTTTGCCGAAAGCTATTTGGCAGTCAAAAGTCCAATTTTAGATACTGGATCAACAATGGCTTCACTCATTTTAAATTTAGGAAGTTTGTAATGAAAACAATGAACATCGTCTCACCCCATTGTTCTACTTTTCAGTTTTATGAATGGAAAATTATGTTAAGATAGTCCTTTGTTTTGATCAGCCATGCGAGAAACCAAGGAGGCCCTGGAGAACGTGAGTGTGGGTCTGGAGGTCCTCCAAGAAGGAACAGGGAAGCTCAACTTCAACCTGAGCCTGGTTCGTACCAGTATCAACCGCACCCTAAACGACCCGGGCTGTCATGACGAGGAGTCAGACGCCACCTCTGCCCAGCTGTGCCGCAACATCCGCCAGTCACTGTCCCAGCTGCAGATCGGAGCCAACTTCACACGGGTACAAAACTGAATGCAATGCCCGCTGAACTATTGTAATTCAGCTCCTTTACGAAGAACATGTTTTCAGCCATATATCTGATAACTTCTTAATAAGTACTGAATCTTGGAAATAGTGTCCAAATACACCGATTTGGCATTACTGCATGTTGGAAAGGGACAGGGTTGTTTACTGTATATCATTGTTTCATTGTCTGCTTATATTTTAGCTACCCAAAGTGAACGCTCAGCTGGAAAAGGTGAACGATGTTATGAGAACAGACCTCAGTGCTATCGTCCAGAGGGTGAGCCTGGAACATAAATATGGATATTCTTACATTGTGGCCATTGTCAATCTGTAATGTCACTGAATCTCTGAGAGTTATTTAATGTGCTAGTGTCACCAATGTTCCTTTAGGTACCTTGTCTGCTTGTGCTTCAGTCAGTGACTTATATCAGTGACATTTTACAGAATGACTGTAGATTTTTTTTTTTAATAAAAAAAAAAATAATCTCCACGTTTTCTCCTTTTCCTCTCACAGGGCTACGCCTCTCTGAACGACACCCCACATATGGTGATTGAACAGACCAGAAGTGTTGTGGAGAGTAAGTGACATTTTACACAACTAAAACCTTTCTTCCGAAAGCAAACAAATAGTTCATCAGGTGCGTTACTACACTTATTGCTTTTATGAGTCACTAGGATTTTTCCGTTATTGCTCTCTTCATGTCTCTTCATCTTGTGAGCTTGAGCAACATTACATAGATTTTAAGTTTGCATCTGCGCTTAGATTTCAGCTTAAAATGTATAACATTTGCCACCTTTCATTCGGGTTGTGTGGAATCGTTTAATATTAATCAATCTGAGTTTTGAATTGGAAGTTTTACTCAGTTCAGCAGGAGGCTTTATTTATTTTCCAGTATCTTAACACAGGCCATTAATTGAAGCTGATGGATTAATTGATTGGTCTGTCTCTCAGGTGTACAGAGTTTGGTGGACGGCATTGGAAATAACATTAGCAGCTTTTCCAGAGTATTCCCTGTGCAAAGTTGCCTGTCCAACTTCACTATCTCCATTAGCCATGCCCATGCCAAGATTGAGGACTACTACCCTGAAATTGACAAAATGGACTTCTACAGGTAAACTGATCTCTTATACCTATGAAACTGTAATACAAAAAGGAAAGAGAGAGAAAGAAAACATACCTTTGAACTGTAAAAAGTGTAAATACAGCAATGTGGGGACAACTGGCTTGATACTTGACATTTAGCTTCATGCTGTGTAACTTGACCAGTCTCTTTTCACAAGCTACTGTAAAGGTAATGTGTGCAGAATAAGCTTGCACAATATTTTGCATTTATGAGCTATTCATATCAGTTCTATATTATTCAGTTTAAAAATAGTGCAGTGGAGGGAAACCTAAGATGATATAAGAGTTGTTTTAAAAACTTTGTTTTACATTTTTATTTCACCCCATCTAGCTAAGCTGTTTTATAATAATGAGTAAGCAGATAGGGCTTCATTGTCTTGATCAAGGACACTTTTTAAACTATTTGTGTTATTTTAAGGCCACCTACAGTGAAAGATCTCATTATTTAACTTTGTCTGCTGCTTACAGGTGGATTGGCTGTATTGCTCTTTGCTGCATGGTGGTTCTAGTCCTGGCCTTCAACTACCTAGGCCTGCTGTGTGGCACCCTGGGATACGACAAACACGCCTCACCTACGACACGAGGCTGCATCTCCAACACAGGCGGAACGATGCTCGTGGCGTGAGTCAACTGTCCACATGACTGTCAGTTTCAAGATTTAAAACTGAAGGTGTTGCCATAAAGAATTTAAAAAAGGTTTTCAATTAAATGTGATGATGGCACAGTAAACCTCACTACTAGTATTTTCAGTACTACTTGTTCAAGTGCTAGTAGTCCTCTTCAAATAACGACAACTTCTACAATAACTGCCACAACTACTGCTACTTCACTAGACTATTTACTGTATATGCTACAGTACTTCTAAAAAAGGTAAAGAAGACCAGAGGATATAATCACAAACATGTAAAAGACCAGAAGAGCAATAAACAGCGAAGTAGACCCAGAGATTTTGTTGGCAAAACATCCAGAACCTGTTTCCATTAGAATAATTAACTGTTGTGTTTGCAAAATAAAGTTATTTATTCACACATTTCCCACAGGATGAAAAAATACCATATTTAGGATTTTAAAAGGCCTCATACAAAAGGAAACAACTTTTTGAGTTTTAATCATTTTAAAAAGTTTTATTTTTGTGAATTTGCCCCAATGTATTTTAAATGTCCCGATTTGGGTCTTCTGTTATATCTAACTTGAGATACTAATATAGATCAAATAAACTGCTACTGCTACCCATTCCACTATTGTGGTTACACCTCAATAGCTTATTGTTTACACTTTATCTATACCTGAGGGCCTGTTTGTCCTTCTCCACAGCGGCGTTGGATTCAGCATCATCTTCTCCATGGTGCTGATGGGAGTGGTGACCACCATCTTCCTGGCTGGAGGAAACATGGAGAAACTTGTTTGTGAACCCTTCCACACCAAAGAAGTCTTCAAGGCAAGTCACAAGTCCCCCTAAAAATTGCACTTACAAACAGGCACCTTCACTGTGCAGGGAGAAAATGTACAGTGTATCTCGAGTAGTCATTTGACCTAAATTTCATACAGAATATATTTCTTTATATTTGATTGTGCCTTGGCCTGTATGTACATCAGTCCATAACGTTCTTATATCTAAACCCCTAAATGATAATCTCTGTCAGACAGTTAAAGTTAAGACACTGTTCACTTCTGTACTATTAAATCAGTGTCCATTCGATGGGCTCGTGAGAGTAGCAGCTGCTCCTAGTTGTGGGTGGCATGCTGTTGTTTGTAGTCAAATCTGAATCCAGCTGCACTTAAGCTATCCATAAAGTGGAAAATCTCATTTTGCCTCAAGTTTAAAGAGCTTATAGAGCAAATATAACAATTAGATAATTAGATAAAAATAGAAAAATAGTCTTTTTAAACAAGTTAAATGTGCTGTCATTTCATTTGATGCATCAGTACTTTAAAATTGTCATATTTTATAACTGAACAATAAATTAGACAACTTGTTGAAATTCATATTCTTGCAGCATGTCCTCTTGTGCCTCTCTATGTGGCACTCAGCTTTTTTGCAATCTCAGATCAACACATTTGATAAAAAGGAGTGACATGGCCTCTCTTTCACAAACAGAGCAAGAGAGTATTAAGTGGAATATACACAGTATTAGTTAAGATTAGTAAACCATTATTACAGTAATTCAAGGAACCATTTAGTGAGCATGCATGTTTCTTTCAGCTACATCCAGGTTCACTCTTACAGTTATACTTCCAGAAAAGAAATGGATTGAAATAAGAGCTCCCCCCCCCCCCATTTAAATTACAAAATATATAAAAACACATAGGAAAACATGTTTTCCTATGTAAACCTTGTTTGGGTCTGTGGGTTGATCTTGAAGTACCCTGGTCTATAATTTACTTAGGCCACAAACATAATTGGAGTCAAGTTTATTACAGTTACTGATTGATCCTATTTGCTTCCCATGACAATAATTGATCACACGTCCTCTTTCTGGCTCTTTGATCCACCAGGTTGTGGACACCCCATATCTGGTCAACCCAGACTGGAAGAACTTCATCCCTGGCTACATGTACAACGACTCCGACCTGGAGCTGACCGCAGAGAGCTTATACAGGCAAAAAAACCAACTAATTTTGATGTATTTAGGTGACGATTTTACGTGTGCCACCTTTCAGAAGCAATGCTTTGGTGATTTTTATTCTCCACACGGCCTACATCTGTCTTCTCTACATTTCATATTTACATTAGGTTAAAAAAAAAAAAGAATGGATTTTGCAGCAAGACAAGCCACTTATTCAATAATAGGCTGTGGAATTACAGGATAATGCTGTTTTTCACATTTTGCTTATAATTTTGTTTTGTCGCAGGCGTTGGGTCAGGCATCAAGCATGCAACTGAATATTTTATTTCCATTGATGGGGATGCAAATGAGAGAGTTTCTATTAACCTTGAGAAGCTAATTAGCATATGTTTTCTACAATATCGGTGCCTCTTTTTCTTCAGCCTCTTTCTCAGTGGTTACATCAGCTTTCATCATCATCCTTTCAGTGAGAACAACTGGGATGGCAGTCTTTATATTTCCAAATAGAGCAGTGTTGCTTCAACAGGTCTTTGCCCATTAAAAAGCAAGCAGTGCTAATATTGTGTACATTATTTGAGTCTATACGGTATGCAGCTGCCTAAATGTTATCGTGGAACATTTATCATGACATATTGGCATACAGTATATTCCAGGTTTCCTATCAGGGAACATGTCAGTGAGTCATGTACTTCCTGTCAGTTTCACTTGGTGGCAGCAAATATTTTCACATTGAAACATATACCTATAACCTAAATTTCCCTTGAGATCAATAAAGTATCTATCTATCCATCAATCTATCTATATTTATTTGTGTTTGTATGTTTGTCTTTCTTAGTACTTGCAAAGAGAACAAAGGCATCTACTCAGCCATGCGTCTGGACAAAGTCTTCAACATCTCCTTCTTCCTGAACACTACAGTGGTTAGTAAACTCAAGAAACACCATTAGCAGCATTCTGTCATATGTT
This sequence comes from Bovichtus diacanthus, assembly GCA_943590825.1. Lineage (NCBI taxonomy): Eukaryota > Metazoa > Chordata > Actinopteri > Perciformes > Bovichtidae > Bovichtus > Bovichtus diacanthus. Next base: position 2,670,080 of record CALSBV010000271.1, read on the forward strand.
GTAGTGACTAACTGAGTGTCTTTGTATTGATTTAATCCTTTATAAAAAGGGATAATAGATATAAGGCTAGGATGTGGTGCTTTCATTCAACTGATCAAAAGTATAAGTTACAAACAGTTTCATAAGTTCTGGTGTCACTTATGTGGCAAAGCTAAATGTACAGTCGTAAGAGAGCTCTGGACGGTACTTTAGCTCTGTTTTCTAGGAATGTATGATAAGGTCATACTGTAAAGTACACTCTGCAGTAATCTTCATAAAATACTTTTATGGGCATTTACTATACAATACATAAATGCACTGTACTAAATGCTCAAAGCAAGGTTAGAATTTATTTAGTATGCAATTGAACATGTAGTGTGATGTGGTGTCCAGAAATCTTCATCCTTGGCTGCAGCATCTAATTAGCATTACCTAATGATTTCTTTGTAGCCAAAACAAAGTCTGTGCTGACGGCCAATAGCTTAACATGCCTCAGCCCTTACCTCAGTGTATGCCTGAGACATTACACTGATGTAAGTTTCTTTTTCTTCTTGGCCCTGAGCCAGCCACTCCTGTCTTAGGCAACAACTGATATGTCCGATGCTGCTTCTCGTTTTGCACATCGGTCATTTGTCTTCATTAAATGCCTGCTCGTGTTTTCAAGTTTCCAAGTGTGACATCCTATCTGACAGAATTTCAGCAAAAAAAGACTATGGGTGTACTTGTGAAATATTAAGGCTACCTTGAAACAATAAATAAAATGGACTGATTAGTTGGATCTTTGCTACCAGAATCTGATCAAATAGTGAATATTTGTGTATTTCCCATCTAAATGTCCCCTTTTTTTAGTCTGAGAAACAACATGCTACAACAACATTTTATTCCCTTGATGAAATATGAATGTCAATCAGACATACCAGAAAATACATCTGCACCTGTTCTAGCATGTCAATACATGTTTTGGTCCATAATAAAAAAACTGTGAAAAACATATACATAATCTTACAATACTTACCAGAAATTCCCAAAATCTTAGAGAAGGTCCTCTCTGAGGTTAAAGTTCTTAGAAACGTATCCGTTTATTTTTACCAATCCATCGGGTGGGATAGTGTTGTCTTTATAGAAGTTGAAGGGACACATCACCTACAAAGACAATTCCATTATAAATTCATAATATTCAATCTCAGTGGTAGATTACCATTTACTCAAGTACAACTTTGACACACTTGTACTTAGAATATGTCCATGTTATGCTACCATATACACTTCTACTCCACTACATTTCAGAGGGAAATATAGTACTTTTTACTCCACTACATTTACTATTTATTGTTCTTAGTTTTTTTTACTTTTTACATATAAAAAACATATGACGCAGTACTCCATCCATCCATCCATCTTCAACCGCTTATCCGGGGTCGGGTCGCGGGGGCAACAGCTCCAGCAGGGGGCCCCAAACTTCCTTTTCCCGGGCCACGTTGACCAACTCTGACTGGGGGACCCCGAGGCGTTCCCAGGCCAGTGTGGAGATATAATCTCTCCACCTCGTCCTGAGTCTTCCCCGTGGTCTCCTCCCAGCTGGCTGTGCCTGGAACACCTCCCTCGGGAGGCGCCCAGGGGGCATCCTTACCAGATGCCCGAACCACCTCAACTGGCTCCTTTCTACGCGAAGGAGCAGCGGTTCTACTCCGAGCTTCTCTCGGATGACTGAACTCCTCACCCTATCTCTAAGGGAGAAGCCAGCCACCCTTCTGAGAAAACCCATTTCGGCCGCTTGTACCCGCGATCTCGTCCTTTCGGTCATGACCCAACCTTCATGACCATAGGTGAGAGTAGGAACGAAGATAGACCGGTAGATCGAGAGCTTTGCCTTCTGGCTCAGCTCTCTTTTCGTCACAACGGTGCGGTAAAGCGAGTGCAATACCGCGCCCGCTGCTCCGATTCTCCGGCCCATCTCCCGCTCCATTTTCCCCTCACTCGTGAACAAGACCCCTAGGTACTTGAACTCCTTCACTTGGGGTAAGGACTCATTCCCTACCCGGAGTAGACAATCCACCGGTTTCCTGCTGAGAACCATGGCCTCAGATTTTGAGGTGCTGATCCTCATTCCAACCGCTTCACACTCGGCTGCGAACCGATCCAGTGAGTGCTGAAGGTCACAGGCTGATGATGCCATCAGGACCACATCGTCTGCAAAGAGCAGCGATGAGATCCCAAGCCCACCAAACTGCAACCCCTCCTCCCCCCGACTACGCCTCGATATCCTGTCCATGAATACCACAAACAGGATTGGTGACAAAGCGCAGCCCTGGCGGAGGCCAACACCCACCGGGAACGAGTCCGACTTACTGCCGAGAACCCGGACACAACTCTTGCTTTGGGCGTACAGGGATTGGATGGCCCTCAAAAGCGCCCCCCTCACCCCATACTCCCGCAGCACCTCCCACAGTATCTCCCGGGGGACCCGGTCATACGCTTTCTCCAGGTCCACAAAACACATGTAAACCGGATGGGCATACTCCCAGGCCCCCTCCAGGATCCTTGTGAGAGTGAAGAGCTGGTCCGTTGTTCCACGGCCAGAACGGAATCCGCATTGTTCCTCTTCAATCTGAGGTTCGACTATCGGCCGAACCCTCCTTTCCAGCACCTTGGAGTAGACTTTACCCGGGAGGCTGAGCAGTGTGATACCCCTGTAATTGGCACACACTCTCTGGTTCCCCTTTTTATACAGGGGAACCACCACCCTGGTCTGCCACTCCTTAGGCACTGTTCCCGACTTCCACGCAATGTTGAAGAGACGTGTCAGCCATGACAGCCCCTCCACACCCAAAGCCTTCAACATTTCTGGACGGATCTCATCAATCCCCGGGGCCTTGCCACTGTGGAGTTGTTTGACTACCTCAGTGACTTCCACCAGGGAAATTGCTGATGATCCCCCATAATCTTCCAGCCCTGCCTCTATCAAAGAGGGCGTATTAGTCGGATTGAGGAGTTCCTCAAAATGCTCCTTCCACCGCCCGAGTACCTCCTCAGTTGAGGTCAACAGTGTTCCATCCCTGCTGTAAACAGCTTGGATGGTTCCCCGCTTCCCCCTCCTGAGGTGCCGGACAGTACGCCAGAAGCACTTTGGTGCCGACCGAAAGTCCTTCTCCATGGCTTCTCCGAACTCCTCCCACACCCGCTGCTTTGCCTCTGTCACGGCCGAGGCCGCTGCCCTTCGGGCCTGTCGGACGCCTGACGCAGTACTATACTACTAATCTACCCGATAGTACAAAGTATCTAAAAGTGGTACCACATTGATGAACTGCAACATTAAAAGCTCTGGCATTAGATGACATGCATGCATTAGTGATTAAAACAGAATAATTAAGATATAGAAGAAGGCACATTTAATTAATTCCTCTAGGGAAAATTCAATTTAATAGAAAATATTCTATAATAACATAACCCTTTGAAAGGAGCCACTCTGCATGATAAGTACTTTTACTTTTGATATTTTAAGTACATTTTGCTGATAACACTTCTGTACTTTTACTTAAGTAACATTTTGAATACAGGACATTTACTTGTGAATATTTTTAGAATTTGGATGTAACGTTAACGACGTGAATGTGCGTTCTTCCTCAAATGCCTAATCTAGACTCAAATTGCTCAAGAAAACATTGGAGTGGCCTTATGTCTTTTGCCAATTCCTGTTAGCATCATAGTCCCATTTTACTTGCTGACACTCCCCCCTCCTTACACCAGTTTTAGCCACACATCCGCAACATAGCTAACACAAGTTTTGTATCTAGCTAGCTGACACTTTAGAGCTGCGTTAGCTTACGGCTAATGTTGTGTTAACGGTTATCAGCTAACAGAGCTAAATGTTGCCGAACACCGCCCACTTTTTTTATATTTTACTAATTACAATTCACCACTTACTACAACCGTTGGGCAGACTTGATAGGTAACGACCTCCTTCCTTGCACAAGCTACTGAATCGTTGCGCCTTAAATTGATTGGTTGATCAGGTTAGCAGAGAGGCTATTGGTTTGAGTTTATCCAATCAGATTCCTTCCAGACATGGCGTTCATGCACCAACGCACAAACACAGGTATTATCAACAATTTAGTAGTAAACAGAGAAGTGATGGAGGAAGTTTTAAGATTCTTTAAAGATATTTAATTGTGAAAATACTCCACTACACGTCAAAGTCATGCATTCAAATATGTAAGTATTATCAGCAAAATGAACGTAAAGGATCAAAAGTAAAAGTACTTATTGTGCAGATAAAATTGCCCTTTACTGTTATAGCTAGTGTTTTTTTTTTTTTTGTTTTTTTTAAGAATTCCATCCTTCAGAAATATTTTATATTTACTTGCTGGAAAAACAATATACTCAGTTCAATGACTTATGTTCTTTAGTCTTCTGGGAAATCCAACCCATCGACACACAGTGACAGTACCATGTCAATTTAGAAACAAACAACTTCATTGCCCTGATTTCCGTTGTGTACTCTTTATAGGGCCACAAAAAAAAGCACATTTTCTTTTTCTGGTGGTCCAATTGTATATAACTATTCTTTAAATCCTTTTGGAAAATCATATTTGCCAAAATGTCTTTCCATACAAACATCATCAAGAAACATAATTCTAGTGGGATATGTGTAACTTCCATCCAAACCACATCTTTAAGAACTTTGGTCACCCTAATACCAACATTTGTTTAGCATGTTTGTTGGTCTTTCACTATCTTAACCATGTTTATGTATTCCCCTGTTTTAAGACTTAATCTGTGATTAATAACCAAGCTTTTCTAACAGGCATACTTAGAAACCTTGATGAGTGATGTTAGGTTAAGAACTATTTCAGAATCAACCCAAAATGTGAAAACATTTACCTTTTTAAAGCTTTCTTTTAACCATAAACAATCAAGCCGTAACGTTTTACCTCCAGGCCTCGTCAAACCTACTGCTTTACCTTTTTGTGTTTACAGTTTACTAAGGATGTGGTGAGTCAGCTGGACAGTGTTAAGATCGACCTGAGGGGAATAATCCTGTTAGAGGCAGAGGGGAAGCAGAACCTCCTGGATTTCTCTGAAGCAGGGCTGTCAGAAATCAACTATGCAGACTACCTGGAAGAGGTGACACACATATTACATTACGTAACCATTAACTCCTTACTTTGGGCATGTGTATATTTTGGATTTGCACGTTACTGTTCATCGGTTTATATTCATAACACTTACCGTCAACCTGATTACAATTCTGGCATTGTACATTTGGTTTGGCACCTTTTTGATAATCTTTATTGTTTATATTGTGTTTGTTTTGCACTCTTTCACACTTTGTGCTGCAACTACTGCACAAAGTTCTCTCGGGATGAATAAGGTTCTATCTTATCTTATCATATCTACTCAGAAAGAAACAGATGCATCTGAATGAGCAAATCCACAAGTATGAGGTGACACAAAAGCACAAACAGGACACACTAGAAATGTGCGTCAATGAGGAGAAACTTAAAAAATGAACAAGCAGGCACACACACAAATTCAGAAACCGAACGAATGAGCTTAAAAGACACTTAAAACAGACAAATACATACACATTGTAACTATATATGAAACTACCGAAAATCACAAAATAAAGGTCAAATTCAAAAGTCAAGAAGTATTTTGATCCTTTACTTCAGTAGAGTAGCAATATCACAATGTGAAAATACTACATTACAAGAAAAAGTACTCATTATTTAAAAAAATGACCCCTCTGAGTGTTACTTTTATATATTGTATCATGATTATTATTACTTATGCATTTGTGTGAAATTAAGGAAGTAAAATATAAAAAGTACAATATATTCTCTCTGAATTTTACTGGAGTAAAAGTATAAATTAGTATAAAATGGAAATACTCAAGTAAATGTACTTAGTTACATTCCACTACGCAATATGAAATCAGCTTATTCGTGTTATCTCTTTATAAATACCACTTTATTGAAAGATCAGTGTAAATATAGATAAGATAGCGTTCTATACATATACTAATAGTTTTCTGTTTGTACTTTAATGGTATGTTACCAGAAATAGCTTGGTTCCTAAGGGTTGGTTAAACAGCCCCCTCCTTGGCTGTCAGTTAACATACAGCAGGCAGCCATGCTGTAACTATTAGGAGCTGCGACGTGACACAGTCCACTGGGTTCTGTTGAGGATCACTGAAGCCCGATTATTCAAAAGTATTCCTGCCAAGGCAAAGAGTGTGTAGGAACAAGCCGGGATTTGGCATTCCCTGTCTTCTCTAACACTACCTGTCAGGTTCACTGAGATTTATTTCCTGTGAGAGCAAAAAAAGGTTGAAGGACTCCATTCAAGTGCACCACCTGTCCTTATACACAACTCACTCTGCAAAAGTCAGGATGAGAGGTTAAATGTCCAACAAATGTTAGATAATAGTGTGAATATTAAAGAAATTCTGCTAGGAAACATATGACAGAAAGCACCCATACATTTATACAAGTTTCCAACTTAAAATTGAGTAGGGCCAAAATAATTCACAATAACGATATTATCGTGATATCTATAGAAAAATTGAAAAATAATAATAATGCTATCAGTCAAATTCATCTTTAAATTTTCCTTATTGAGTGTTTTATCTATTTTTTTGCAAATAAATTGCTCTCAAAATACGACTGTAAGCAGTTGGCAAGAGAGTCTGTACAAAAGCATACAAAAAAACAATTACACTAATGGATAGTGAAAAGGCAACCAGATGAACACATAAACAAAAAATACACAAGGCCTAACATCTGCTAACACAATATTATCATATGTGAATTATTAACATGATACCAATAATAATAATTCTAATTTTTTTATAATTTATCATCAATACTGGTCTATCGCGACACCACTATTCTGCAGCTAAAACCACTAATTTGACCTTTGGCATCATTTAAGTGACTCCTATCTACTTGCAGCTTTACAGAAAGTTGAAAGGGGTTATATTTTATTGTTATTTAGATGACGCTTTTTGAATGATTTAGCCACTACAATAAAGGCTTTTTAATATTTCCTTCCTCGTTGTTACTTGCTCTTAGTTTTTGGTGTGCCTGGATTGCCTTCCTGTTAAAACAATATTTAGTCTTCATTAAAATTAATTAATTGTCGAAGTGCATGAGCGTTTCCTTCTAAATAAAATGCTGGAGCACTGATGTGGTTTTAAAATGTAATGCTGTCCTATTGGTGTTTTTAATACAGCAGCTCAGTCTTATTCATTATTCTACTATTTGATAGTCATTACAAGGTGCAGAGGGATTTTTCAAAAGTACATATTTCTAATTATGTAGCGTATAATGGATGATAGTCATTGAAAAAAATACACTTAACTTAAGTGCTCTGCCCCACAAAATTACCGCTGAGAGAAGTATGTTTACATGATTTATTTTGATCTTATCTTCAGGTCAACAAAGGAGTCACTGTGATGGACCTGCTCTCATTTGCCAGAGAGCTGGAGGCCCAGACAGACCTCATGGTAAGAACACCTTGGTGCTGTTCTGGCTGATATACAAACATCCACAGTGTCTCCTTACAGGCACATAATTTGATTTACTTATTTGTTTACAATGTCATGGGAGCACTGGTGGGTTTGGTTGTCCTTCGTGTCCAAGCTCGGTGTGTCTTCGTCCAAAACATAACAGCTCTAACAGTCTGGGAGAGCAGTCTGACTGCCATGCCTTCAGGGGGTTTCAGGAAGGTAACACAACACATTTATTCAGCTCTAAATCTTCCAGAAGGATGTAGCTCACAGTTTAATTCATAGGAAGGGTCTATGAAATGTGGACTTATTTATTATTATATTGTATTCATTATTATTATATTTAAGTAACCTTTTTGGTTTTTGACTCTGTACATGCTGCAGTATTATTACTATCACCTTCTTTTATTGTGTTAATAATCTAATCTATAATTATATCCTGCATTTCTCCCATTTCTCTTTCAATATATTTTAAAGTTTGATGTCTATTTGTGTGACTCATATTTAAGACCAGCTTTCCAGTGTAAAGTTACTGCACCTGATACCTCTTTTTCATTACTCTTAAATGATAGAATGTAAAGGCATGTGCATGTCGGACACAAAAATACATACATGTATTATTATTGGGCAGCAAAGTATGCAATAAATAAAAAAATAATAAGTCTCTGACATGACTTGTATTGTAGTTTATGGGCTTAAATTTCCCTCAGGGCTTTAATAAATGATATTTTACCAGAATTGTGCATTTTTCTGCCTTTGTGTGTTTCAGCCCAGAGGCGCTCTGCAGACCTCTCTGAAAGGCCACATCAGCACTCTGCGGCAGATCCACACTCAACAGATCATCCCAATGGAGCAGGCCATGGTAATGCTCCATTGTGTCTCTGTTTTCTAGCTAGATATTCATACCTGGCTGGATTCTTGTTTTTTTTACCTGAGATCTTCAATCTGCAATTTATGTATTTTGCATCTAAATCTGTTAGTTAAATCTGTTGTTTTGAACTGAATGAACTGACATGATATCAGGATAATAATGTTCCAGGCAAACCTAGAATTGAGCATTATACAATACACATTTTTATTCTTCATATTTTTGAAGTAGTTTGGCAGTCCTCATAGAAGAGGAATAGACCACATTTCTCAACCACAGTGGCCTCAGAAGACCAGAGTGCAACGCAGCAGCAGGGCATGTTGTGTTTCGACTGAGGGACGCTTTTTGTTGTGAAAAATGTACAAGTCTTGTTCTACTTTTGCTGCAAGGGCAATTATATGCGGTACATACTCACCTATTCTTGGCTGGTGGGGCGGATGCTTAAAGGCTCTCTGGGAAAATTAAGAACATGAGGCAGGTACAGGGAAAATATGACAGAAACAACATCAACAAAAGTGAAAACGTGGATTTTTACTTTAAGGGTAATTGTCACTAGCACTTATTGTATGAAACATGATTTTATATATAGGCTTATACGATGGATTAAGTTTTAATTTATTGGCAGCATGCGTTGTGTTTCCTGCATAACAGATTTGAACTTTGAATAGACTTTAATTAAAATATTTCCCTCAGTTTAGTTAGTTTTACTTTACTAATCATTAATGGTAAAATTAAATTTGTTGGATGTGAGAACGGGTCAGGTCAGCAAATAAAAGATCAAATAAGTATAAGTATAGCACTATGTACACAGATGACAAAGAGGATTGAGTCTAAGTGACAAGTTTATCCAACATTATTGCACAAATGTATTGAGAAAAAAGGAATGAGATATGGGATATGGGAGAATCGAATTAGATAAATAAAAATATAGCACTATATACATATATGAAAAAGAGGTGTTGTGTATGAGTGACGAAATAAATAGAATAAAATTGTATACAACAGTATTGCACATAGGTTATGTATCAGTCCAGGCTTAATAGCTGCAGTATGAAGATAGTAAGAAGTTGGTGGAGACCAAAAACAGAGCTACAAGAGAGTGAAGATTACACCTACATACATTCATCCTGTAGCCAGAAATATGACACAAAATGAATGCTAACGTTGCTTTATGTGCTTGATCTATAAGTAAGCAGCTAACAACTTTATAAGGTGATGTCAGTGTTGTGTTTACAGCTTGTTGCTCTGCCCCTTGTTGATCTGCCCCCAAGTGCCCAACAAAAATCAATGAATGCAGGTATAAAGAAAGTCTACTTAAAAATGTAGTAGGAGTCATTGGTGTGTTATCCTTGTGCTAATGCTTATTCAAGACAATGATATTATCCTTGATGGAGAAAACATATTTTATATCATCAAAAGCAGAGTGTTTTTGACCCTCAGGCATGTGTCTTCAATCATCTCATGTCTGTGAATAAAAAGTTAAATATTCAGTTTTATTTTCTCCGTCAATGGCAATGTCATTCTTTTGAATAACACCAAGGATTTACAGCTACTAGCAATTCAGACAGGCAGTGATGCACTTCAACACATCTTTTACAACAGCTTTTTATGTTTTTCTTTTTCCACTTTCAACTTCAAGAAATATGTTAGAGCGAGGGTAAGCTGAAATGTGTCCATCCTGTGTATTTAGTGTCCCCATTCATTATTTGGAGCATTTAGAGAGATATTGTACCCCAGAGATGACATATAGTAATCTAAGAAAATATATCTCATTTTGGGTGGTATTGTAGGATATTGTGTGTGTGTGTGTGTGTATATGTGTGTGTTCTTGTATTTACATTTACATAAAGATCACATAGCCTACTCTATGGTGTTGAACTTGAAGGGTTTAGTACCAAGATATTACAAAATATCCACTTTAAGAAAAGAAATACTGGTTTGATCCAGTCATTCATTTGGTAAAAGCTCTGTTCTCTCAATCTTTGGTGGAAAAAAATCAAGGAACAATGAATAATTTTTTTTCTTTGCATTGTGGATATTTAACTTTGGAACAAAATTCTTCAGCATGCCTGTACTGAAAGCAGAATATTGTTCATCAAGTGTTGTTCTTGCCTGGTCTCCTTTTGTGTTTCACTGGTGTAAAATGACCCCTGACTGTATCCCCTGATCTTTTGCTGGTTTTAAATTCTGCTCTTTATTTCCCTTTTAAAGAGCGCATTGAACCAGAGTATGAGGTTCCTGGAGAGAACAGCTACAGACCTGCCAGTAAGTAAAGAAAGCCCTTCAGTCTGAATCTGAAATGTAGGCTTAAATGTAAACATAAACTGATCAAAATCTCAAATTTATTCCGTGCAGAACAAAGTTTTAGCAGTTCTTGATGCCATTGAAGCTGCTCAGTACCTCATCTCCCAGAATGCTTCACATTTAATCAATCGGGTAATTCAAGGATCCCTTGCTTTGTTTATATTCTCAGTTTATAAAATGAACTGTAACTCACATTATGTCCTAATCTTCCACAGGAAACAGGAAAATACACAGCCACCATTGTTGGCTACTTCCATCAATACATAGAATGGGTCAAAACATCGGTAAGTGTTTGTCTGTTAATTTGTTAGATTATTGAACATTATGTTTTATGTTTATGTTTGTGTTTTATTTGCACATTTTTAAAGAATTAGGTCAGAGAGAGAAAAACTAAATAGAAATGATATACATGTGCAGGTGAGGTAGAAACCCACTTATCTAAAAAAAAAAAAAAAACACCTAAAAGAGAGAAGAAAAAAAAATATATAAATACGAATAATGATGCAAAATAAAATATAAATAAACATGAATATCTTTTACATGCTTAGTCACATTGTAAATTATGATTAGCTGGTAATGGAAAAATTACTAAAATCTAAATATTATATTACGGTATACTATTATATATTATAGACATGGATAACACACACGTAAAAGCACTTTTGAGTCTCAATTTATATATAGTAGAAAAAGAGGTCAAAGTTATTGATTTGTGTAGTTGTATAAAAATGAACTTGAGAATTACAAATAAAGAGCTTTTAGAAGCTTTCTGTGAATTCTGTTATTATGTATTCAACTTCAAAAGTAAAAGAAAGTACCTATTGAAAATAGCCATTACATTATTACATGCGGTTCTCGCTTCTCACTTTCGCTGCAGTTGTTTAGTGTTGACTTATGTATATGTTCAGTCCCAATGTTCATTTGAGTCAAAACTAAACACAAGTGGTACACAGAGTTATGTACTGGCAAAAGAGACCTTTGCATGTTACTTAAGAGTTTTAGAGTCAATATAGAGAAGACCAATATAACAATTACAACCTCTATAAATTTGAGGAATTTGCTTTGTGGCTCATTGGTTTCTGCAGTAGTTAACTTCAAAAACAAAGTGAAAAAGACAAAACATGTTTAAAGCCTGAAGCTATTTTGTCGATCTCAGCACTGTCAATAGGACATTTTTATTTCAATCGCAATGTTTTTGTTGTTTTCCGAGAACATTTGAAGTACAAGGATCTATTGTGCAATGTGCACAGTGACACGTTCAACAAGTACTATAGCGAAACTATACAAGAGTTTGATGTATTCCAGAATCTGTTCTGTTTACTGTTTGTATCTCGCTCTCTGCAGTTGGCCTTGGAGGTCGCACCCTGCAAGCCCATCAGCAACATGCTGGACACGGCGGAGATCATTGCTTGCAGTTTTTTGGTTGACTCCATGGTAATGATATCAGGGATTACAGGGAACTAAACTCCATTTAAATACGAGTGTGAATGTGTTTTAAAAAGGTCAGGGCGGTGAAACGTAGGTCATTGGGGTTGAGTATATCACAACATGTTTACTGTAGTATTTGTGTCATATATGTATTACAAATGTGTGCAACAGCAGTCATCAGAGAGCACATGCCACATCGGTTTGTCACAGCCAATATGAAAACAAGGCTTTTCCTCCTTCGTTCTCAAAAAAAAAAAGTCCCAACCACACAAGCAGTGAAGCACAAAATTAGAGACGCCTCACAAAGGAGATATTGGCGCACACTTTCTCCCTGTCTACACATGAAAATCTTCACCCTGGAATGAGTTTTACTAAAGTTCTGTGACCTAAATTGAAACTTTGTTTGCCTAAATATTTTTTTCAAATCTTGGTTGATGCAAATTACATTTCACAGTTATAAGGTAGGTCAAAAATATAAAAGTTGAGTATACACAAAGTGTGACTTCAATTTACAACTGTTTTTATTAACAGTTTGTAGGGCTGCAGCTAACGATTTTTTTCATCATCAATATATCTGGACATTATTTTCTCTATAGATCAATTTGGTCTACAAAATGTCAGACAATAGTGAAAAATGGCTTTAGCCCAAGGTACCATCTTTTAAATTGCATGATTGTTTTGTCCGAGCTAAACCCCAAACTATGTAATTTACAATCACAAAAGACAAAGAAAAGCAGCAAATCCTCACAATTAATAACTTTGAACGAGAGAATATTTGACATATTTGCTGGGAAAATGACTTCCGTGATTCATAAATTATCAAAATACTTGCATCAATATCCTCTCAATCTACTAATCGATTATTGGACTAATTGATTCAGCTATAATAGCTTGTTTTTTTCCACAGAACACATTCTGGATGGGCTTGGGCTGCAGCACTCTCTTCCTGCTCCCCAGCGTCATCCTTGCAGTGAAACTAGCCAAGTACTACCGCAGGATGGACACAGAGGACGTTTACGACGAGTGAGTACTTGTACTTGTTACTTCTTTACAACTGTATGCATTCATTTTATTGTTTATACTTTATAGAATGAGATAAGATGATCTTTAAGACAGTGTGTAGTCATTACAGTAGATGTTTTATATGCTGGTGATGGTTGCAGGACATCCTATTTTCTCTACAGCTTCTTATTTTTTACCTGGTTTCTGCAAGTAATATTTAGCTAAGCTGCACATCATAATGAGGAATTTCACTTTAAACTTTGCTAATTCACTTATTTAATTATTTGAATATTGTTTGATAATATATTTATTTATTTAGATAATTATTATTTTTTTGATTCAAAACTAAATAAGTAACCTTTTTTTCGGGGTGATTTTTTTGTCAGTCACTGGTTTATTGTTACATTTATTTTCTTCTGCCTTCTCTCTTACTTGTAGTTCCTCTGTTTCTGGGACTTGGCATTTTACTTTGTGATAACCATTTCTACTATTTCCATCTTCCATATCTTATTTTATTGTTTCATCCCTCTCTGTCAAGCACTTGGCACTTTACAAAGAAACACTGACGCATTTGTCAATTTATACTTCTTCATGTACCTTTTGTTCATCTAATCACGGCTTTACACAAATCGGACGTAATGTCTTGATCAGTGGCGTCTCTCGTCATCTGATCTGTGCTGGGTTACAACTTTCTGGTGCGTTTCCATCGCTAAACATTTCAATAACATTTTTATTTTGTTGTTTTTTGCATATCTTTATAGCATTGAGACAATGCCCATGAAAACGTAAGATATTTAATCCACCTCCCTCTCCTTTTCAACTTCTATCACTCTGTGCTTTCTCTGGATCTTGTAAATAGACTTGTTTACTAAATTATTGGTGCTGGTTTACGTTTTTAAGCTTGGAATTGCTCTTATGAGTGGATGGTGTGGCTTCTTGTCATGTGCTACCTTTGGAAACTGTCCCTTACCTTTCTTGAAGGGCTCTTGCAATCATTACCTTACAAGTCCACCTGTTTTTTGTAAGTTATAGTGTAAATACAACACTATAGTTTTTACTCAAAAAATATTTATCTCTTAACATTCTTGAAAAGTTTGACTACTCAAAAAGAAAGCATTTTTACTATAAAAACTTTTAATCAGCATGTCTCTCACATTACATTTTTCATCCCTTTTTTGTATACGATATTTTGTTTTCAGTATGGAAATTGGTAATAATGGTTATCATAGTGAGCACTCACAAGGTATCCCAAATCCTATGATGACAAGGTAAACATTATAATAATCCTGTTATTGCATGTTATGGGAGGTGGAGGCATGCCTGGGGACACGGGCTTTTTCACAAGCATAATGACGCGGCAACAGTGCATGCCTTTGAGGGAGTTGATTCGATAAGCACGCACGCACGCACGCACGCACGTGTCAGTTAATTGAACAATAATGAGAAAGCTGACATATAATGGTAGCTTTTATTAGAAAACATCCAATATGACATTTAGTGTTAAGTCAAAAAGTACTTTTAACAGATATACCAAGGAATTTCAAAGAATAGTTTGACAATTTGGGAAATATGCATATTCACTTTTGTTAGGTATGGCGCTAGAGCCAAGAGACAATTAGTCTAGTTTACCATAAAGACTTGAAGCAGGGGAAACAGCTAGTCTGGCTTTCTAAAATACCAACATCTCTAAAGCTCACAGGATTGTGTTGTCCTGTTGTTCATCAAGACAATGTTTCAGCACAAAACTTTACCCCTAAAAACATAAATTGTTAGGGTTTTTTTCCCCCAGAGGATGAATCCTGCCGACTTTGGTGATCTTCTGACATTTCATCTAGCGCCACCATGAGGTTCACATTTGTGGTTTTTAGTGAAATTTGGTACCCTCAGTATGAATCGTAATAACTTTGGTGATCCTCTTACTGTTCACCTCATCAGGACTCATTTTTAATTTGTCTAATACTACCTGCAAAACTAAAGACATTCCCATCCTAAATTTCCCTCGGGATCAATAAAGCCTCAGCTGCATTTTGGGTTTATTGCTAATTAGCAAATGTTAGCACGCCAACACACTAAACTAAGAAGTGAACATGGTTCACCTGAGAAACATCAGCATGTAGGCATTTTAACATTTAGCTCAGGTACAGCCTGTGGTACAGCTGTTAGCATGGCTGTAGACTCTTGATTACATTTCTATTTGTTTACCGATTACACAAACAAGACACAACATCTTCATCAGTAAGCTCTAGAAGTGCTGGTAGTCATATTATTTACCTTTGGAGAGAGCCGGGCTGTCTTCTCCCTGTATCAGTCTTTATGCTAAGCTAAACCAACCGTGTCTGTAATTAACGCACAGAAATGAGATTAGAGTGATTTGCTGTTGTAAATTCTTAACTCAGTTCGTGTCATGTTAATGTTTTTACTACCATTACATCTCTCGATCTTATTTCTAAATGTTCTGCTGTGTGGTTTTTGGGGAATCTACTAACCTACTGCATGCTCTGGGATGTTCATGTGGAATTAAAAAATTGTTCCTGTTTCTTCTCATTCAGAGTCAGCCAAAATCCAACGAATGTACACCTGATCATTTTGTTCAGAGAGAGGCAAGCATGTCTAGCTTTGGTGTGATGCTGCGAATGCTGCTCCTTTTCCTTCTAAACCTAACAAAACGTCTAACTGCATGTTTTTTTTAAGTTGCATTTGGACGAGGATGCGTTTGACAGACGACCTAGTGTAACAGAAGCTATAGGAAGAGAGCAGAACAGCTTGACCAAACATCTTTGCTTCCAGTATTTTCATCTTTGAAACTCATTGAACTTGTCTTCTACATGTGAGAGGAGTTTCATTCCAAAAGCAGCTATCTGTTTTTGAGCGAATGCTGGAAAGTAAAACAAAAATGTTTTATTTGCCATTTCGTGGTCTTTGCTTGTAAAACAGAAGATTTTCAAAGATATAAAAAATAATATGATATGAAGTTATTAACTTCTATAGTTTTCCTAAAATTGAAACAAGGTGTTGGAATGAAACTTACAAATCACTATCCAAAAGTCCATTAAGTGTCTATGACCTCTATTGACCTTTATCAATAAACAGTAGCGACTGAAATGCTGACACTTCACCCTCGAGTTACTCTTTAAACCATGTTCACCTGGAAAGTGACACAAGCAATAAAGTCACATTTACACGACTGGAGTGTAAATAAAATTTTGAGATAGAGAAATCTCAGAACCTGGTGAAATAATCCTTTCGTCACTCGTATTGATCAACAACCCCCATTAAACCTCACTAATATGAACGTTATTTTATGCTTTCAGACACCTTACTTATTGCCCCTTTAAGTGAGCATAAAGTCAATCCACCTAGATGTTGATGAAGCTGTTCTGCTCTCTGCCTTGCCAACCGCTCGTCCTGCTTCTCTTTGCCCAGTAACAGAAGAGAAGCAAGCAGCGGTTGTTGAGTTTTCGTCTGTGGCTGTTAATGTTTTGCCCTGTGTTTGTGTGTGTGTGTGTCCCTGTGCCAGTAGCATCCCTACTTATGACACTATGAACAGGTTCCCGCGGGCCTCGGCTCCTCCGAGGCACATCGACTGGTGACAGAGAGCCGGCTCTTGTTCCGGCTCCTGAAAGGTACAGAAAACCTTCACGTCAAACTTCTGTTTCTCCAACACTATTTCATTTAATTCCTTCCTTCCAATCTTGAATCTTTCTTTTGCACAGCAGTCATCTCGTCCTGCTGTTTTGTCTGTCGTCACCACGCCATCTATCTCCTCTGTTTTTAATCTTATTTCTTTGTATTTCTTCCTCTAACCAAACTCTTTAACAATTCTTTACAGCTTTTTTTAGTGCTTTTCTGCTCATAGTGACCTTGCAGGAAAACCATCATGGTGAGAATTGCTAATTTTAGAATCACTAATGAACCATAAATGTCTAAACGGTATTTATGTCTGACTACTTGGGACTGCTTAGTCAGTGTGCTGTGGAGGAGAGAAGCTGAATGTGATCAGGTTTTGCCTTGTTTCTTGCTTATTGAGAATAACAATATTTACTTCTAAAAACAGCATAATTTACAAAACAGTGAGTTTTTAAAGTAATTTTTTTTTTTAAGTAGAATTTTTGGTTGTAGTTCATATGTTGAATGTTGCATAGCATAATGTTGACATAATGTCAAGGTTTCGCTCAAACATTTTTGGAATACAGCTTTTAATATGTGGAGGGAGATGCATTATTCCCAGAGGTCAGCAGGTTGTATAAGACGACTACAACAATAGTTGGATTTCTTCAGTATCGAATAAGCACCACGCAGTCATTGAAAACCCTCCATGGAGCTTCATTAAATACTTATCTCACTGCACTCTTGTGTTTGTTATTTCACAAACCAGCCAGAGCTGCAATAATCTCCTGGGCCATTAAAAAGTAAAAAAAGCAATACAGTATGTTTTGAATTATTCGCTAAGTACTAAATTAATTTTTGTCCAATATTTGTCTTCCCAGTGCCCTCAAAAACTGGAACTAAAGTACACCATAGTAAGTGAGTTTGACTTCCTACATTTTAAATTGAAGCCATTTACTGTAGTTGAATCTGTTGCAAACGATCAAAAGCAGAATGAGTTTCCCGCATCAATAGTAATGAATACAATGGTTCAGAAGCATTGTTGCTATGGTGTCATTTAACAAGTAATTTACTCTCGAGTCTGAAAATCTAATTTTGGACAAATGGAGAAAGTTTGCTGCAATTTCACCTGAATGTGGAATTTTCATTCTCAAAGGGCTGTTAGCTAAATATTGCCAAGATGATGAAAATTTCTGTGTGGTGGGGATGTTTTATTGGGATCGAGTGAGATTATTCAATCACACGACAGTTTGTTGTTTAGTTAACTTTAAGAGTCAATATGAGGATTGATTAGAGAAGGCTTATGTGATGATTCTGTGTATTTTCCTGACAGTATTATATTACGTAAGAGCATTGACACAAACAGAGTTAAGAAAAGCAGTGGAAGTTGTTCTTCCTTAATTGGTACAAAAGTGGAGCAATGTTCAGATATATTTGGTATATTTTGAGTTTACTAATCGAAACCTTTCTTTTGTTCCATCTATTCTCAAGCCGTTTGTTTCACGAGGCCTCGGACCAGAAGAAGCTCAATAAAAGCTAGTTTCTTTACAAAAGAAGAACACACAAAGTCCTTTCGGTGTTTTTTTTTATATCTTCAGAGATCAACTCAACCTCCTCAATCTGGCAGATCACAGCCTACAGTTACCTGCTCCCCCTCCAAGAAACTCTGCCTGCAGGATATCAAACTCTTCTCCCTCAGCATCAATCTGAGCCAGGCTTGTTCTGCTTCTTTTTTTTTTTCAAAGGACTGCTGTGTCTGCGTTTACATTTGTTCAGACACAAAACCAAGCTGAAAAACACATTCAGCAAGAGGACATGACAATAACTGTGATGCCTGTTATATTGATGTACTTGTTTGTGCTTAAGAAGAAAGTGGCTGAAAGGTCACACAAAGGTCATGGCAAGCTGCTAGACGACACTTTTTCTCCTGCACTTAGAATGGATATATCACATTCAACAGACGCTAATACTAAAAGTGGAACAGTCTGTGATTACATCTGCAAGGAAAGGTGCAAATGAACATGAGATTCAATGTGTTAAAAAAAAAAAAACCTTTTTTTTTGAGAATTGCACATCCTTTTTAACTGCAGCATATGCGAGTGTTTCCTAATGACTGTGAACTGGAGGATTTGAACAAGTGGTAAAAATACAGAGACAGGTCAGTCCCAGGTGGATTTTTGTGATTAATATGAAGAATTTTAGCATGACTTTTAAAACAATGTTTACAATATTTGGGCATCCAGACATCTTTGCTGGTTTTTGGGCAAATTGCAAATGACAGGTTGCCTTTCAGAAATATGTTTCACGCAGTTTTTTTTTTGTATTTTTTTTTACAGATATGCTCTGTCTTATAGGGAAAATCCAGCCACAGATGATTTTACACTGTTAAAAATCATCAATCTGTCAAGTTATTTTGTGGTACTGATTTTAAAATCGACTCTTTACTTAAGCTTTTTTATCATAGCCATTACATTTCACAAAAAGGCCTCTGGTCTACGAAGGTAGATGTCAATATTACGGTATGTCTGCTTCTTTTTAGATATTGCAAAAAAATTAAGACTGAACAAACTCTTTGCACCAAATCCTGACTACGTTTTAAGCCAGTAGTTCCCAATTTTTTGTCTGGTTATCCTTTACAATTAAGCAATTTACAGTTGCCGCCCTTCCTCACAAGTTGTATATGTCAATGAGTAGTAAGAAGTTTATCTAAAGAGGGATTTTCCCTGCACAGATTAATTAATTTGAATAGTTTTTGAAACCTAAATGTTTAAAAGATATCAAGTATAAAAAATAAAAAAATTAAAGTTTTTATATGTTCTTTCCCGTCTTGTTAGTCATCTCAGGACCCCTCAGTTTTATCTTGGGACCAACATGTTTTAGACAGCTAAAAAGCATCATTCTAGATGTGCTCGAAATATTTGACCACAAAACCCTGATTTCGGCATTTATCACACGAGTACCATTAATACTCCACCCAATAACACATTTTTTAAAATGCATTACCAAATATAATTTTACCAATAGTGTAAGCATTTGAGGTGGATTTTCCCTTTAATTCACATGAAGTTAGAGCATAACTTCTTAATATATCACACACTCTGACTAAGTGTCAGACTTATAGATTGTTCCCTAGCTGATTAATTAATTAACAAGCAATCATGTTGAGTTCACTAACATGATATTTTAACTGAGATCTTTCTTGCTTTCATAGTGATGATACGTTTAAAGTGGAGAAATAATTTCTCAAGCCAAATTGTTTTTTCTTACTGTAGGTCTCAGGTCTTTAGTGGTCTATCAATTATGTGCTTATTTTGTTTTTGCTTTTTAAAACTCTGCAGTAGCTATGGATACATTTACAAAACGTTATGGAACAAGTGAATGTATTCAAGAGCTATTTTTTTTATTTTGTATAATTTGATGATGTTGGCTGAGAAATATGCTGAAGTCGTATCGCTTAATGCACTGGGCTAGCCAATCCAGTCATCCCACTCACTTCGCCTCAATGTTTACAGGTTAGATTTAGACAATCCATTCATGGGACAATTCAATTAGTAGAAAACCAGCAGAATGCTTTATGCTTTACACAGTTGGTGATGTTGATGCACACGGTAGAAAAAACAATGTCCATTTTAACATTGAAAGTTTGAATTTTTCATGTCTAGCTAATTGTGTAGGGTAACAATACAACAGCAGAATAAGCAATCCTACAGTAACAGCCTTACAGTACCAAACGTAAGAGTTTAGAGTACTAAAAATATGATTTTACGTTTAATCAAGTAAAGAAAAACATTAAATAAATGAGTACATTTCAATATGTTTACTGTATTTTGATGATTTTAGGAAAGAATAAAACCTTAAAGAGATTAGCATAAAAACCACAAAAACATTTTTATCTCCTGTACCTCATTTCCTTTTTGTGATAAAAGTGACCACACAAAAATACTTATTATTAGGCTAGTTAGCTAGTAGCTACAGCTAGCTAACTTTCTTGTTCTACATGCAGTAGCTTATAATACAGTATATATACACTACTGTATGAGTAGTAATGGTATACATACGCAGTGTGCCGTACATACAGTAGTCTTACGCCGACGTAAATTCGAAATGGCTTCAGTTAGCATAAGGTTAGCTGACAGTTGTTTACTTGTTTCTTTTTTAAGATGGACATTTTTGAAGTATCAGTGTGCTCACTTTGACCTGACTATCATTCTCGTCTGGATGTAACCCATCTTGGGAGAAAAACGGTCTGATTTTACTTTAAGTGCTTAAACTAGATATCGTGTATCCGACCCTTCAGGGCAGATACATCAGTTACTGGTTTGAACTGCGATGCTCCAGAGTTGGGCACTGATGGAGCCACTGAAGAGGAACTTTTTATGGGGTGGTAAAAGAGAGTGTATAAATTGTGAATAAACTTTGAAACTCAATCTATTGTTGTCACTTTTTCCAGGTTTTTACACTTGTCAGGACCTTTCTAAGAATGCTGAATAGGTTATGTCATTATAACAACAACAGTGTCTTAAATAGGCAGTTAATTTTTTAATAACATGCTTTTAATTAGATTTGGGCTAATATTTAAATCCAATCTAAATAAAAGACAAATTGAAAAATTGTATTATTTGGGGAAAAGCAAAAGCAAAACAAAAAACAGCATAGCACACATGAATAATAGCAATAATGGGAAAAGGTGTATATCTAAGGCTGTATAAATTAAAATAGTGAAAAGCTACTGAGAGTAATTGTATGATAGTTGTTCATGTCTTTTCATTTCAAAACAAATGAGATTTTAAATGCTGTGGTGGTAGAAGTACTCAGATATTTTACTTCAGCAATACAACAGTGCAGAAATATGAAAGGCATGCATTTAAGGTGTTACTTGAGTAAAAGTACACAAGTATTAGCATCAAAATATAGGCTACATTAAGTACCAAAAGTAAAAGTACCAATTTTGCAAAATGGTCTCATTCAGAATAATATGGTCAGAATTATTTTATTGAAATATGATTATTGATTCATTAATTAGTACATCACTTTATTATTGTAGCTAGTAAATGTGGTGCTAATTTTAATATATTTATACATTTTTATGCTGCTGGGTAGCTTGTGAACTTCCCCTGGGGAGTCAATACAATTATTGATATAATTATATCATAATGTATTTGTTGATTATATATTTTGTATTATTACAACAAAATTAGTGATTAAAAGGACAATAATCTAAATTGTACTTAAGTACAGTATTTGAGCAAATGTACTTAGTTACATTCCTCCACTGGAAACATGCGACACATTGCTCATAGTGTATTTTAAAACTTTAACACAAAACTGCACATTCTTCTGTGGTTCTGCCACTGCTGGCCAGAGCCCACTGGTTGCGTTATTGGACAGCTATTTTCAATAAGAGATGATTATCTTCTTCCATAGGCTTCGTTCTCTCGTTCTCGTTTTCTCAGGCACCAAACAGTATGTGAATAAACACCACCAGCAAAACCACATGCAGACTCATTCCTACTTCTAAATGGGCTTGTATAAAAGACAGATGAGAAAAAAACAAAAAAAACGTTCAAAAACAGAAGCAGTGGTTCCGAGAATTATGTGTTTACTTGAACATCAAAGACAAATAGTTATTTCCGAGATTCTGCACAAGGTGTACATTACTGTAAGTACAATCCATCTATAGCTTGACGGGTAGAGCCATACACTACACCACAACAGCTCCAATGCTTCAATAATATGCACTTTAAGGGGCTCTGAAGAAAAGTATCCACAAATTAAAATGCATACAATGTTTACTGTCATGAGGAAAATTCATGTTGAGAGCCAACAAAGAAAATGCTACAGAGGAACACTTAACACTCAGGGAGTAGAGAAGAGTTTAATGAGATACAATGCTGATTTTGTGTATGGTAAAATAATTTTTAAAGAATTCATCCTAAATTGGTGACAAAATGACTGATAAAATAAACATGAAACTCACTGACACTGGTGGAAAGTAGGAACTTACTTTAATACAATTTTGAGGTATTTTTCTTGAATTATTTCCATTTTATGTTACTTTATACTTGTAATCTATTAAATTTCAGAAAGAAACATTTTCCTTTTTACTCCACTACTTTTATCTGGCTGGAGTTACTTTAAAGACAAAAAAACAAATGATACATTTATAAAATATTATACTATGCTGTAGGTTAAACTATCCACTTTAAGTAGTTCAAAATGTGCCCCACCTCTATCAGCTGTAACAAATAAAATACTGCATTGTGTTTAAGCATCAATAATAATATTCCTATATATATATATATATATATATATATATATATATACACAATTCTGAAAGGGACCAGCAAGTACTTTTACTTTAATGCTTTAAGTACATTTTGCTGTTAATACCGTGGACCTTTACTAAATCTTGGATGAATCTAACCCACCCCATAACCATGCTAACCCCCCTGGACTTGTACAGGCATTTCTTGTTCTTTCTTAATTGACCAAATTACTTTTACTACACACCGCAGAGAACTTAGCCATGTGTGACTTCTACTCACATTTCTTTGTGGTTGTGCAGTCTGATGGTGTTTATATTTGGGAGGGAAATGATAGGCTACGCTGCATGGTTGTGAGCTCCAACTGCCTTTTAAAACAAGCAAGAACTTGAGGGCTTCGGGAGGCTTGTTTACATGAGTACACTCCCAGACATACCACAGTTCTTTCTAATTGAGATGTACTCTGCAAACACCGGAGAATTATCGAAAACTATAACGTGTGCATGATTGTATAAACCCTCTGGCAACAGAAATGCGTCAGACTGTTTGCTAGAAATGTTCTATAAGATGTAATTGAAATAATTTTGTTATTCTTAATGTGTTACAGTTTGTACTTTTATTACATACGATCTTGATAAACATGAGCATCACTGAACATATGTTGTAGTCTCTGCTCTCGTCCTACCGTATAAGTTTTGTTTGGACTGTGTTCTTTTGTAACATCAATTCCTTCTTTGTTTGCTAAGCCAATAAATAGCGGGAGGGAACCTCAGCTTGAGCAGTCCCACTCTCCTCCTCTTACACTCAACATCTCTCTGACACCATGTGGACTCAGGTCCGTGCTCTGCTGCTACTGCTTGCCTGCCGCCTTTGGTCGGCTGAGGCTCAGATGGAGAACAGACAAAGCATCTGGGATGATCCCATCAAATTCAACACCAAGGCCAAGGACGTGTGCACCATGATTATCACCGGTCAGGGGGAATACACCAGGCTGAGGCTGTCGTGCCAGAGCAGCAAACGCTCCTACTGGTGTGAATACATTGGCAGGCCTTACACCTGCAGCACCTACAACAAAAACCCTCGTCACTAC
This sequence comes from Bovichtus diacanthus, assembly GCA_943590825.1. Classification (NCBI taxonomy): domain Eukaryota; kingdom Metazoa; phylum Chordata; class Actinopteri; order Perciformes; family Bovichtidae; genus Bovichtus; species Bovichtus diacanthus. The sequence continues at coordinate 2,694,130 of CALSBV010000271.1, forward strand.
TTTGTCCAGATGATGTGGGACCTCAGAAAGCTTAACAATGCCTGCCTGGCGCCAAGGCAGATCAAACCTCACATGTGCAGGAAGGCAACTGATGACTCTCAAATGGTCTTCTCATCGGCTTCCTTCTCCCGGTCATCACTAGAGGCTTCATCTAGGACAAGACCAGCAGCACAGCCTGTCAGACCTCAATCTCGTCCTGGGCCTGTGAGGCCTGATCCTGCAAGGCAACCCATTAGAGTCCCACAACAAGTAAAGACCACACCGAGAGCCAGTCCAGAACCAGCGACGCCTCCTGTGGAGAGCAATGCTAGGAGGATGGCTCAGCGGTACTGCTGGAGGTCACTTCAAGGCATCTGCTCCTACTTCATCGGCTTGTTTCGGAAAAACTGAGGAAGGTAAGCAGCACTAGCCTGGGCCTCTTCATTAACACACAACTTTTATTATGTTGTTTTATGACTAATCTGAGAGTACTGTGATGGAAATAAGGAATCATGTATATTTAAATTTAAAGTGTGCCTCCAGCATTAGCTCTTTTTTTTTCCTTTCTCTAAATATTACTGATGCAAATAATTTACAACTTTATATGCATTTTGCCCTTCTGTTACATTCACAGATTTACAATTCTAATGAAGATAAATTCTGATGTCTGATTATAGCGGGCCTTGGTGAGAAATTCCAAACCAGCAGCTTGGTCGTACATTGTAGAAGAACTATAACGCTCTCTTCAGGGGAAGAGATGGTACTGCTGTTACCATCCAGAGCAGGATTTCTCTGTGAACTTTGCATGCATCATCCTCCGAATGGCATGGCTTGGAAAAACTCTACTACCTATATTAATTGTGTAACAACAAATAATGTAGTTTACATAGTAGGCTATGAAACATAAGTATGAAATACAAAGTAGTACTTGTGAGAATGTTTCTGCAGCTGCACAAACTTTTACAACAATATATGGGCCTGGGACAAGAAAGACAGACAATTTACTGGTGTCACTTATTTGTAATAATGTATGTTTACTTGTGTATAATCTACTTGCATCACTTAATATAACATTGTTGGAAAATACCAATAAAAAGGCAGTGATTCCTGTACTGGTGTATTTGACAGAACTGTATAATGAATGTGAAACTGATTTTAATAAATACATAAACCTTATTCTGAATTATTGTGTTGATCAAATACATTTTATTGCTGATTCTTGATGAAAAATAATATCTTTATGACTTAATAATCTTCCATCATATTCATCATGAAATAGTGGAATTACCTGCTATGGTGCATTTGATCATTAGGTGACACTGTTGGTTCAGTTAAACTGACCACCAAATTCAATCAGGGATTTTCTCTTGCAGGGACATTTGGCTTGTTTCAAGATATTTCCAATAATTGTATCTTTGCTACACTGTACTAACAGACGGTGCATTTAAGGTACTTAAAGACTCATGACTCAATTAATCTGCATTTGTTTAAAATGAATGTCTTAATAGTTATCGTAAAAGCAGTAGGACGTTCTTGAAGCAGGCAACACAATCAACCAAAACAGATTATTTTTTAGTCTTGTTATCTCAACATAACTCCGTACAAGTTTTTAAGAGACGGATGTCAAAATGCATAAAATAAATAAAATCTAATCAATTATCTCACTGTGATGGCCATAAAGCAGATTTTGATTTTGTTGGTATTATTCCATTTGATTTTACCATAATAATTACATTAATTTGATTACATTTAACATGATAAAAACTATATTACAAGCTTCTATAATGTTTTGAGGTTAGAAGGTCTTTACACGCTTTATTAGAATAACACAAATTATTTCACAGGCAGTAATTTGACTCAAAATACAGTATGTCTTAAAGACTACCCTTTCATTGGCTGACTAGTATGAACTCAACTTTGTACGCCATCAAATCATGCAGTGTGTGTGTGTGTGTGTGTGTGTGTTAGTGAGTGAGTGAGTGAGTGAGTGAAGGGGAGGGGAGATTCTGCAGCAGCGTACTGTAGCTGCAGGTACAGTAAACCAAGTAAAGACAACTCTCTGCTCTCAAGAGTCAGGTGTAAGGACTGCAAAGTGAAGTTTACTCTGAAAACTTCAGGTAAGTTAAGTCATCGTTGTTTCATCTGGGCTCACTCTGTAATGATCCCTGACTACTAATCACTTTGGTATTTGTATAGTAATAGAACTTAGTGTGTGTGTGTGTAGTGGCTGCTATTTACTTTAGCTACCTTCTTTATACTATATTAACTTAATGCTCTTATAACATTCCTACCGTGATTTAAAAGGCTCTATATGGTAATTGACTTATTCAATTTCTCATTATGTTGCAATAAAAAAATGTGTTACTGCATTTGGAGTACCGGTAGTTGTATTGTAGTATTGTCATTTGACTTCACCTTCTATACTATTACTATATTCATTTCACACTTTACTCTAATTGTTTAATCTTTTAAATCTTATCTTATTGCACTGTAACTTTTTATTCCTCTTTTTATTCTGATTTATTCCTTTAAAAGCTTGTGTTTATTTTCCATTTTATTTCATTCTTTTAAAATCCAATTTATATGTTACTTTTTATATTGCCTCGTATTTCTTTTATGTCTTGCCTTAATGCATTGTTATGTCTTAAAGTGAAGTACTTTAAATTGCTTTAAAAGGTGTTATTCTAAGAAATGAATTGCCTTGGTAAACTAGTTATTTCCATATAAAAACGTAGGTATAATAGGGGATTATAATGATTCTTTTTAAGAAGGGAAATAAAAAGGGATTTGAGGTCAGATATCTTGATCCTAATGTATCCTCTTGCAGGGTGTTTTGTGCTGGTTTCATGGCACTCCTTACCAATGTCACCATCCTGCTGGTCCTGGCTTGTATTTCCCATCAGCTGATATTGAGCAGCTGCCAGAAGAGCCATGGACGGCGGGGAAGAGGAGTGGACAGAGGACAACACAAGGTCAAGCCAAGGGAGAAGGTGGGCCGCCAAACCAAATCTGTCTCTGTACAGCCCATTAAGGGCAAAATGGTAACCAAAGACAAGTCCGAGTGCACCTGGGCAGCAGCAGGTGAGGACATCTACATCCTCGGTGTCACCTGTAAGAAGGGGGGCAGGAGCTTCAGCTGTGAATATGTCGCCACACCAGCCGTCTGTCCCCAGTATACGTCAAATGTCAAACTTTACTGGAAGCAAATCACCAGGGCGTTGAAGAAGCAAAAGAATTTGTGCCAGGACAGTAGTGCGTTGGTCAGGGCAGGTGTGTGCAGAAGAGCTGCCAGAGATGCTCATTTCCGACTCCATAACACTCAGAGTAAGACTGACCCACCTTCTGCTCCACGGTCTGCACCCAGAGCTGTCAAATCCTGTCAACCGGGTCACAAGAAGCTGGCTGAGGAGCAATGCAACGACTCCTGGTCGAGTTTTTGCATATTCTTTTTTACTATGGTGCAGGATTTTGATTGCTGAGACAGAAAAAGTGAAGAACTTAAATAGATTCAGCTCTTTAAGATGTCACATTAATACTGGTCTCGTCTTAGATTCTTTATAGATAGAAATATTTCTCCACATTGTTGATTCCACCCCTCAATAAACACTTTTTCTATCTATTCTTTAATGTTTGCGCTATGATTTGTTAATACTGGAGTTGATAACTTGATTATTAAAACAAATATTTATAATAACTTTGATAGTTCCCGCTTGTGTATCTTGCATGCATACACTATGCAAGCACAGTCACTCTCCATTTTTGTTTCTAAGCACACATTCATGTCATATCATTTTTAAAAATAATTTGTTTTCCATCATACCCATTTCATCCTTCATTCAAAAAACCTACTTCAACAAAAGAATCCCGTCTTGTCCTTTACAGGTGCAACGATTTGTATACTAATCAATTAGTCAATCAAGGAATTTTTCATGCAAAAGTGGCAGGAAATGCTTTTTTCAGCCTCTCAAATATGTAGATGTACCGCTTTTCTGGTTAATATCATATTAAACGGAATATCTTTAAGGTTTGGACTGAGAAAACAAGACATCACCTTGGACTTTGAGAAACTGGGATAGACACTTTCACTATATTCTGACAATTTGTAGACCAAACTATTAATCATTATTACTAAACTATTATCAATAGTTGCAGCCCCAATTTACTGTGGTGATAACTTGCTTTTTAAGAAGATACTTTATTGGTCTCTCTTCTAGACACACTTCATGTATTTTCATATAAAAGGCATTTGTTTACAACAATACTCATTTCAGCCTTCATTTAAAAAACCTACGTAAACAACAGAACCCGAGCATCTTGTCCTTTACGTCAAAGCTCTTTTCTCTCTTTTTCAAATATGTGTGCACGATCCTGCTGAAGGTATTTGCTAGGAGATTAGGAGTTTGAGCATGTTGGGTATTGACACAGTAATTTAACCAGAGGGAGTGTGGTTTTTGAGAAAGCCTTGGCCTGCATACTTTGGCACTGACAAGCCTCTGAATCCAAACATGCTCAACTCGCAAAATGAAAGTCAAGTGCAGCAGGGTCTTAGATCAGATAATACTAAAAGCAAAAGATATTTGTCAGATTAAACTGAAGATACAGTATGTTTGGAATAACATAATCATTTACTAAGTTATCAAATAAATATTGTTGAGTAAAAAGCACAATAATTCTCTTTTAGGTACTGTACTTTATGTTACCTAAGGGTTTTCCTCAGTAAATACATGATTCAGCAATACTCTTTTGTCCCTTCACAGGTACATTTTAGGTGCCCTTAAGAATAAAGTTGATCCCATTTATATTAGTCCTGTTCAAATCCTTGGTTGGGAAAATTTAGGCAAAAAAGTAAAAGAAAAGAAGCTAAAAACAGCTGTAGATATGTCTTCTTCCTGAGGTTAACAGGACCAATTGTTGATAATTTGATGTGATGATGTGATCAGATGATCAGGATTTAGTCAAATCATGACCTTGAAGTGTCAGTACGAATGTTCAGCGATCACAGACAGACATTTTTATGTGAGAGGCAGACACACTTTCTCCACCCACAGCAGCTCCAACAGACCAGAAAAGAGCAGCCTCAGGACATGCTGGGATTTTAGAAAGGGGAATGACTAATTTTTTTTTGATGAGTTCAGCTTCATCTCCAGCTGTAACATAATGCACTACCCACTGCTGAAATCCATCATATTCATAGACTCTCAGCAGGTTGCATTCTGGGCCATGTATGAAATCCCTAATGGTGAAATGAAGCAGCAATGTGGCTGCAACAAAAAGTAAATTAGAGGGCAGTCACAAAATAACTGTAGGAATGCAGTGAATATAAGTATATTTAGGGAGGAGTTTTCTTTTCAAGCTAGATTTTTAAAACTAAAATGAAAAAATAATATTACTTGGGACATGTTTAGATTACAGACTAATGCCTCTGCTTTAACTCAGATCCATTTCAGAGAGCACCTGAATGACCCCCAATTGTTGTTTGCTGCCATATTCTGCTTTCTCAGACTAGAAACTACAGTATGCCCAATGAAAACACACCGAAATAACAGCTGTCCACATACTGCATGTCTCGGTGAGTGGATAATAGGGGTCACCCATGCACAGTGGCATTTTTAAAAGGAAAAGCACTACTATGGAGTTTGGACAGCAAAACCTGAAAATTACACTTTTAAAATATGACATAATGCCAGTGGTGGAAGAGGTTTTCAGAAAGTTTACTGAAGTAAAAGTGGCAATACTACAGTGTAAAAACTCTCTGTTACAAGTAAAAGTCCTGCATTCAAAGTATTACTTAAATAAAAGTGTTAGAAATACAAAAATATACCTAAAGTTCCAAAAGCAGAAGTATTCATTATGAAGAAGGCTCATTTTAGAATAATATATGCCTACATTGTATTACTGGATTATAATTTGTGATGCATTAATAGTGAAGCACCACTAATATTGCAGCTGGTAAAGATGGTGCTCATTTAAATTACTTTATATATTGCTTGGTACCTTAACCTATAAGAACACAGCATCATTTATTATCTAATTTATATGTTGTATTAATAATCTAAATCTGCAAAGTAACTAACAACTAAAGCTGTCAAATAAATATAGTGAAGTAAAACGTACAATATTTGCCTCCAAAATGTAGTGTGGTAGAAGTATAAAGTAGCATAAAATGGAAATATTCAAGTAATGTACAAGTATCTCATAATTGTACTTAGGTACAGTCCTTGAGTAAATGTACTTAAGTACATTTAACCACTGCATAATGCACTACCATTTCCCACAGTTTTATACAGGTGACTGAGCACATACCTGTTCTCCTCAATTGGCTGTTCAACTGCTCCACTTCGTTGGTTTGCGCTGCTAAAATGGGTAGCTGCCAATTTTACTGCGTTGTCCGCTATTTTCATGTATGGAAATCCTGGCTGTTACAATGCAGGGGCATTATTTGCAGGTTATGAAGATGCAGATTTATAAAGGAACTTTAGATACCTAAAATATATGCAGTCTTCCAAAATCAGTGGTAAAATATTCTTATTGTAGTTTTTAGTATGAGCTGATTTACCACCTCCATTAATTTTGCATTTCAGCAAAGCTTACAAATTCCTTTACATCTTTCATTGTAGTACAAGTGCTAAAACAGTTTCACAATAAAAGTTAAAATAGGAGTTCATAGCTGTTAGAAGAACATCTACGATGACAGTGATGAAGAAGGTAAAATGTTTATTTATTGGAATGATCTGATTAAATAAAAAGGAAAATCTTAACTGCAGCCACCACTACAAGAAAAGCCCAGGAGGCTAAAATCATGTGAAATTGACACCTGTTGTCAGACACCATATTGTTGTGCAAACAACATGTTGGCCTCCTGGGCTTTCCATACAACGGTGACGTCCAAACCTGTAGTTTGCCTCCTATTATAGGCTATAAATGTTCCTTGTTGCATTGGCATTGGACATAAATCGTGATGTGTGGAATTGTCCAATTTCGACACAAGAGTCACTGGACTGGAAAATAGTATTGCTGTTATGTAGCATTATGGGTAGTAGATATTCAGGACTGGATCACTGACTGTCACTCTCAGTTTGATAAAAAGCTGACTGGGAAGCTCCCACAGAGTTAAAATGTTTCCACTGAGCAGCATTTCTCTGCATTGTTGTTGGCTATTCTTTCAGGTTTCGCACTTTATGCCACTTTAAATCTCTTTGTATCCTATTTTCTGGCAGAACCAAAGCATCCTTCCTGAGTGGACTGTGGATGTTGGTGGCCTGACCGCCTGTGGCTCCTGATTGGCTGAGAAATGTGGGCCTTGGTCAACACACCCCGGCACTACTGACTCTAAGGAGATTTGTGTGTGTATGTGTGTGTGTACAACCGGGCTTATGAATGCCTTTGTATGTGAGTGAATGGGCATTTGCCTCATAAAGAGCTTTAATCTCATTGGAGCCAAGATTACAAACTAAAGGGAATTATTGAAACACCACAAATATTACATTGTTAGCGTGAAATGAGACTGATAAGCGTGTGGTGCTGGTGGCCGGCATGGACAAGCAACCAAGAAATCTGCATCCATCAGGACTCAACATAAACTGGCCTCTAACTGACAAAGTTTCAAGACAGAGAAGACAGGAGAGAATCACTTGAAATCTTTTGGTAAAGAAGCTTCACATGTTTAACATTGAACAATAATCATTACGTAGGTTCTGTAATCAGAAAGAGGAAGACTAGTTGCATTTGTTTTTTTGTATATTGTCCATATGTTGCAAGTTTGTGGCACCAATATCCAAAACTAGGCCACTCAATATTTATTTTAAATGTATACCTTTGAACATTTAATAGGGGGTGGATGAAATTGGACTGCAGATAATAAATACAATTATTCTGTTGGGTAAAATATTTATAACTAAAGCTCAATCAAGAAGTAATATGAATTTAAGGTTTCTAAAAAATATATTGCGAAGCCAATTTATTTTTGGAAAAAATAATTGCCACAGACCATTGCGAGGAGGCAGTTTTATGAAACACAAAATGGGAGAAAAGCTCTTGTGAAGAGTGGGGCTATGTGGAACAGTAAATACGCTCTGCATGTCATGTGTGTGTTTTGGTTCTTGGGTGTGTCGGCCTGTCAACCTAGTTATTTGAAATGTTGAAAGGATCCTATTAATTCAGTTTTGTCGTTTGTTATATGACTTTTGCAGTCTTGTTTTTTTGTGAGGTTGTATTGTCATCTTATTATACTGTTTTGTCTGTTATTTGTATTTCTTGGCTGAAAGAAAGGGGAAAAAAAGAAAGTTATATAACCACCCTAAACTGTGGGAAAATGATACTACTACTACATCATCTTTATGTGAGAATGAATGTGACACTAGGAGGCTTGATTTACAGCATCTTCCTGCAGCGGAAATGAGCGTCCAGCAGAGCATAAGTGATCTATGACAGTCACTGCTGGTCACATAAACGCTAAGTCACACTCATTGATTAACAACTGTATCAACCACCCACTCACTGTAGACACTGTAGACATATGATAGTAGTTTTATATTATAGCACTACTGAGATCTTAGCTATTGCACCTGCTAAAAACATATGAACCTACGAATAATATCATGTAGTGTTTGTTATTATTTTTAGGTTAAATTTAAGGAGATTGCAATCTCAGTAGGTCCCAATAAACACTTCATAAACTGTACTTGGCGCTGATTAACTTCCTCATTAAAGCATACTGAAATTTGTCCAATCAGAGAGCATTAAAACTGGAATGCCTCAGCAGGTTTAGCGCTTTTAAATTAGAGGATTGCTATCAACAGCCAACAGCAGCCAATACTGCACTTCATTATACGATGACATAAATGCCACATAATAAATCTTCCCCAATATTCATACGGGTTGGTTTTTTTTGTATTAATGTTGTTGGATTTATTTGAAAGTCCATTAAAACTAGACCTGCTTGAAGCGCATGTGTGATCTTTTAAGACAATTTACTACTCAACATGTTTAATTTTTCTCTCTTTTTATACTGTACTGAATTTTGTGTTTAAGACATTTTTGTATACTGGTTTTGCCTATTTAGTATTTTTATACAGCTTCTGTTTGTTTGGATTGGTTAAACTTAGTCTTCACATTCTGTAATCAATAAATACATTTATTTGCAAAACATCATTCTCATCTTGAGCCTTGTAATATCTGAAAAAAATTAATAAAGTTTAGCTGCAGTAAAAATCTCCTTACCTAAATGACTATAACTACAGAGTAAAGGTCAAATCAATTTGGGAGTCATTTTGCAGTAAAATTGTAGTGAATACATGTCTGCAAAGAGAGCATGAGCCTCAAAGGGAAAGCATGCCAATACATGAAAAACATTTTCCAACTTGAACCTTCAGGTGCTTTTTGAATACGTAAACACAAAGTCTGGCATCCAGATATTTAATGAACATAAGGAGAGACTTGTAAATCAGAGAGACGTTTATAAATACTCACGCAGGGTTATTTTCTGACATACAGGTCTTAAGTGACTTCTAGGATTAATGTATGAAACCAAACTCAGATTGTGAGAGTGTGGAAGGTAAAAACACTTGCTGTTCTAAGTCGCTCAAAGATCACCCTGTTTGGAATGAAGCTTTGAAAAAGGTGAGAAACGTATGCAGTGTATGCATCCCACTTAAATCACAGAGATGAACTTTATCAAATAATAGATTATTATTTGAATGTCTTCAACTCCAGCGACACTTTGATGGGCTCATATAACTACAGACCCCTGTCAGAGGACAAGCACTTCTCAAACCCAGAACTGAATCACAGACATCTGCATATAAAATTATCCACACAGAACATTCAGAGAGTGGCTGAAAATCAAATAGTTCAAAAAGTAAAAGTGCTATACATTTAGTGGTATTTAGATGTATTGTGAATGTAAACGGTGTACAGAAACAGTGAGCTCATTTAAGACGTTGCTGCCACCCTGTGGTAAAACTTCAACATAGTGACGTCACCTCCCATCTATTGATTCAAGGACCCAATTTGTTTGACATGAAGCCTCTTCATGCAGAAAGACAGAGGCAGTGGATGTCTTTATATGAGTCAACAAATATCTAAAAGGGTCTCATTATTTATTGATCACCGACAGCAGCATTGCAATTCAAGTCCGGATCAGCAGTTCATTTGTAATTAATGAAAGCGGGAGAGCTGTGGAAATGTAGGGTTTAATAATTCAGCAGCAGTATTGTATTTTGTAAGTTGCATTTAGCACATGTTGTGAGCACTAAAATCTACTTTGTGTGTACATTTGACTAGGAACAGGGTCAGAGCAAAAACTATTTTAGTGTTTAAAAATAAAGAAAGTATTTAATTATTTCAAACATAACTACCTTTATTGTATACACTAAAATCAAAGCCTGTACTCATTCTTGAGTTGTTATCTGTTTAAACAAAAACTAAACATATTTCAAGCCAATGCAACTGCTGTACAGAGGTATATTGTCATAAGTCAAAAATGATATGTGGGATATTAACACTAATTCAATCAATAGCAAGCTAAGTCAGAAAGAATCAACAACTCCGGATCAATAACGCTCTGTGAGATGAGGCAGCACCGCGGCAGCTCATCATTCACTGCTGCTAAACACATCGTAAAACAGCATTAATCGTTCCCACCACAGAGGTACAGTAAAGCCTTCTGGTAATCCCCAGCAGTGTCCTCCTGCAAAAAAACAACAGACACTGAATTATTTTATACATTTTTAAAGTTCAGAAGGTTTCTCTTTACTCGCTAAATGAACTCTGGATCGATATATTGGAATTTCCTTCCACTTAATTTGAGCTTTTAGGCACTTAGTGTATTTTCCATCAGTAGATATCTTTATTTCAAAATGCTCTATTGGTATTTTTTCCAATGACACTTGAATGTCACAATGTCCCTTTTCTTGCATGTGGGCGGTTATAGCTCAGGTGTTTGGATCGGCTGCTCCTCCTCCCCACATGTCGACGTGTCCTTGAGTGAGACACTGACTCTCAAATTGCTTGTATGGTCGCTTTTGACAAAAGTATCTGAAAAATGAAGGAAATGTAATGTTGTTGTCACGAATCTTCAATTCTCCATACTGTATGTAAAACCCTAACTTACGTGACGTGAACAGTTTTTCATACTCTGCAGTTGGTAATATTGGTCCCAATGGTATGACATGAAGCATATGAATAGAAAAAGAGGAAACAGGAAGTAGCTGGTAGTTAGGTGAGTTAGCCTGAAGAGATGTATTGTTGGCGAGTGAGGATGCGGGAATTGGTGAAAACAATACAGTTTTCAAAGCAGACATTTTGTTATATGCTGCGTATCACACCATGGGGGAAGTAAAGTAGCAGCATTGAGGAATCTGTAATAAATATGGGTTCAATAACCTTGAATGACAGACTTTTGTTTGCTTTTTCTGGCACTTTAGTGGGTTTATGTAAATGCTACTAACAAGTCAGAAACTTGTCATTATAATACCTCCTATAGAAGATGAACACGGTGTCATCATAGCAGGAAAAGCACAGGTGGAACTAATAACATTAATTATGGCTCTGGCTCATTTCAAAGAGTTAGTAAGCCTTGACAAAAAAAACATCATGCACAGCGCCATGTGAAATATAAATGTGCAGCCACATCTATTAGTTACATCTGTGATTGACAGGTCAAAAATATTAGCTGTGAGTAAAATGTACAAGCATAAAAACTAGTAAAAAATTAATCAAATGGCACCACTGGGAAAAATGCTACTATGAAATATGAATACTTTTGAAAAGGGGAAGTAATAGTTGAAGTAATAATAAAATCAAAATGGACTCATAGTTATAATCAGTATTCGCCCTTTCCTCAGGAGGATGGCAACGTTGAACATCTGGCGCTGGGAGAATAGATTAATTCACTTCAGCTCAGTCTCATCACGCTGAACAAGGCATTTAAAGTAAATTACTAATCTTTGCTCCATCACTGCACTGACATGAATGGTGCATTGGCAGCATCACCGTAGTACACCCAGCTGGTGTTTAAAAGCATGCCGAGGGATAGATGAGCATGTTTAGAGCACCAGGGGGAAAACTGTGAAGAAATTATAATACACATCAGGAAAAAGAAAAACACTGATAAGGTTGATTAGAACTTCAGTACCTGGATCGTGGTGTAAAGAGACGCTCCATACTTCTTTTTGAAGCTGGCTCTGATGTCCAACATGTCCTCCTCACTCCTCGACACCATCATCCTCATCAGGGTGTAGTCATCAGTTCCAGCACGCTAAACATAGAAACAAATTCAGCATCGGAAGTCAACAATCTATGAAATTACATCTTCATCCAGCTTTATAGTCCAAAATACTGCAAAAGATTTATCTTTTTATTCCTTTCAGGTGCTGCAGAGACACTAGGACATCAACATTTTTCAAATGTTAAAGTTTAATTCCCTTAATATACTGTGAATCCACTTTGGAAAGAGAATTTGCTACCTGAAAAAGAGTATTTCAGAAACATAACTGGCTTTGTTTTCAGAAGGTATCTATTAAAGGAGAATCACTTAAGTTTCAGCTCCTTAAAATCATGTGTACTAATTACATTTTTGTCAATATTTCTTTAAAGATTTATGGATGTATTTTCTGAACATTCCAGGCATGGTTGGTTACATTTTTGCATGATATAAAAATCTATTTGTGGATTCTTTAATCTTGCTTAAGATATGTACAGTTATTAGTCATAGTCTGCAATTTTGGGAAATGTGCTTATTCGCTTCATTTAACAGAGTTAATGAGAAAATTGATATCATTAAAAGGTAGATTTTATTAACTTTGGGACAGAGCCGGGCTAGCTGTTTCCCCCTGTTACAAGTCTTTGTGCTAAGCTAAGCTAACTGACTGCTGACTCTATAGCTTCATATTTATCGTACAAACATGAGAGTGGTATCAATCTTCTCATCTAAGCAAGAAACTGAATTAAAAAGTGTTTTCCAAAATGTTGAACTATTTCTTTAAACTGCATAACCACACACATTCATGCAGATTTGATGTTGATTGTGATGAATTACGTAGCTCAAGCACACTTTAAGAGTCTGCTTTACTTACCATTATAGCTATATAATGTAAAGAAATTAATAGATTAAAATAATAAAATCAACAAAATCCAGTTGGAAAAATAAATACCAATATACAATACTATTATACTTATATTATATTATACTATTTTCTGGCCGGGTGAAGCTTTGGCTTGACTGTGACTTAAAAATCTTAAAAATAAAGCAAATATTTTCCTGAAAAGTTGAACTCTTCTTTTAAGCACACAAGGGGACAACAAGGCACCAATTCAATGAAACATGTTCCATAAATTAAACATGTTCCATAATATCTTTGATGTTTTTGCTTGTTTTGTATTGTTTTCCCCGGTACTTAAAGTTTTGTTTTCGAATACCAAAAACATTCGTAAAGCATTACAGAAAAAACAAATATGTTGAGCTATGAACTTCAGTGTGGCACTGTGGGACACTGATACCTACCCTCATAGATTTATACAGGCCTTCAGCAAAAAACTCTGGGACACTCCTGGCACATTTTACTGTGGAGACAAACAGCCATGTCAAGGTTTAGTGTGAAATTACATTTTTGTCACGTTAATCTGACATTATATTGGCATTGATTCCTACTGGCAGCTGTTATCTTCTTCTGTATTTCATTCAAACATGCATGTCAGGAAACAAAAGCCCCATTTTTATCGCCTGTTTGTGATCAATAAAGTGTCATCTTGATAAACCACAAGTCTTACCAACAGCTACCAGTAAGTTCTCTAAATTCCCAGTGGTCTCTCCTTCAACGCTGTCCTCTATATCAGAGCCAGAGAGCTCCTTGTAGGCATCAAACACTGCAGAGAACAAAACAACCACAGCGTCGCGTTAATGTTAGAACAAACCTTAATCAGCATTAAAAAGGTTTCGACCGTTTTGACTTCAGGGCAACGCGTTATGTTATGTGAACAGAACATTACGCCCGCGTTTTATTGCATTGTATTTAGTTTATTGTACCCAATCCACTTTATTAAGTACAACATTATCACATCACCACTTGATGATCTGACACAAATAGCTTGAATGGAAACTTTGCCGATTTTCAACTGGTTTCTATTGTTGCATTGTGGGTGGTTTACGCAAACGAGCCGGTGAGCAGGGAGCTACTTACTATCAAGAAAGCCTTTCATTTATGTTCTTTTTTTTATTTCACTGTTTTTATCTTATTTTATTTGCTGGGTATTTAATTATATTTAACTCTCTGTATTTTTAGTTTGCTTGAGTCTTCTTAATTACACTCCTCCTTTATTTAGTTTCTCCCATGTAAAGCAACTCTTGTTTTAAAATAACTACGTTTCCAGCTGCACAAACCACAGAAGTGCCAAATCGGAGGTGTTGCAAGTCATTGTTGAAGACACTGGCGACTGTCTTATTTTCTCATTTAGACGTGAAGACTTCCTCGTGCATTGCTGACTCTTGACGCTGATCACATTCCCTTTCCCTTTAGCTTCGTCTAACCTGTCGACTGACCTGTTTCCTGCGTCTCGAGTCTCTCCACTTAAATTTTTCAGTGAATCGTGCCTCTGACTAACTAACCAGCCTCTCCAGTCTCTCTTTCCTGACCTCTCTCTGTAGCAGCCAGACGTTTCTGCCCCCAGGACTCCCCCAGAGTTTGCTGTTGTTTATCAAACCTTAACCTTGTGTGTCTAAATTTGTTAGTGTCAGCCTCTACTTTTATTCTTTTTGTGTGAAAAATCAATTGAAATTAGATGTTTTCATTGATGTTTAAGTTGTTTAATTTACCCATACAGCTCATTCCAACATTTATTCGAACAGTAACTGACCCTTTAAAGACTGTCTGAAATATTTAGGTCAAATAAAGAAGAACATGTTTGCAACTTTTGATCTTGCCCTCCTCAGCAGGTGGGTAAAAAAAAGATTTTCAAATATGCTGGCACAAACAAACTCACCTTTTCTGAGATGTTCTGCGCTCCTGTTGCCAAGAATGGTAATGAATTTTTCCTCATCTGTGCCAAACTTGCCCTCACCAGCAGCATGCAAGTCCTGTAATGTCAGACACACACTTGTATATTCACAAAAACACACAGCAAACCTTGTGCACACGACGTGACTTATTGGAACGCACAGGCAGAGTAGGTATGACAGCACTGATGGAGGGCCTTGTATTGTGCCGAAACAACACGGAAAAGTTTTGTTTTTCTCAATTTGTCATGAAGAAATAACACTGCATTCATACAATTATTGTGTAATTAGTTTTATATCAATTATACATTGTGTATTTCTGCTTTTTCAAAATGTGCACATACATAAGACTGCATAAAATCCATACAATAAAATAATACGAAATGTGACAGGAGAGGTCAAGAAGCCACAGGCCCTCCCCTCTACTTAAGAACAAAAACAAACAAAAACACAAAAGCAAAAAGGAAACATTAATTAGAAAAATACAACAAAAAATAACAGCTGATGCCCAGTTGTGAAATGTAAGTATATTTACTCAAGTACTGTACTGGACAATTTGGACATACTTGTACTTTACTTGAGTATTCCCAATCTATGCTGCCTCATACTTCTACTCCACTACATTTCAGAGAGAATTATGCAATTATGCACTTTTTACTCCACATTATGTATTTGATACTTATAAGTACTGGTTACTTTTAACATAAAAAAAGATATGATATATGTACTATAGTACTTATCTACCCAGTAGAATACAAAGTATCTAACATTGGCTCCATATTGACAAACATTAAAATCCTCTTAAATGTAGTTGTTGGTGATAAAAACAAAATTATTAAATATTCTATAGTAATATAGCACTGTAAAAGGGTACATGTAGGGTCACTTAATGTTTATCTTTAATAGATTCCAATTCACAACTCAATATAAATCATAAGTAACGGTCCATAAAGGTCTATAGGAAACAAGCTGTTCCATTCCCGAAGGTTGATATGCTTTAATTAATTTATCCTATCAACTATTCCTCTGACCTTTCTTGGCCTTAAGCTTTACTGCACTTTGGGGAGCAGCCTCACAAATACGATCACATCCTTAACATGTTGACATTTGAAAGAAGACACTGAAATTAAGTATTAATTAAATATGCTCTGTAGCTCGGATGTCATTCACTGGGTTGCACAGGATTCTTTGAAGCATTTTCAGTTTTTAGAGCTTCTGTATGTTGCATTTTATAAAACAAATTCATCAAATTAATCACATTAATTTCAACACATCAGTTGTAAACAATGAAACCATCGAGCCACCAGATCTGACTTTTCACCGCGGGGTTATGTGTTGGACTATTTCTCAGCAGTTGCTAGGCAACCAGTAGAGACTCCAGCGGTGGTGGCAAAAGTAGTCAGATATTTTACTTCACTAAAAGTACCAAAGCATTACCATCAAAAGTACTCATTACGCAGAATGGCCCATTTTAGAATAATGTGTATTATAATATTGGATTATAATCATAATTTCACTTTAAAGTTGCATATTCCTACTTAATACAATCTTGTAAATGTCCCTCTTTATCTGATCTTAACCTATAATAATACATCATATTTTATTTGTTGATTACTGTACATTCTTTAAAACTAATCAGAATCTGTAAAGCAACCAGTAAAGTAATCAAGTTAACTTTTCAACTCCCTAACGTTTCCAAGTGGTATCATTGTTGGCGTCCCAGTCGCAAAGACAACCAGATGACTTTTAGCGACTTTGGAGCATTCATTGTAAAAGAGTTGGCAACTGCATTTTGTTTTCCACGGCTTTGAGCTGTAAATTGAACCTCCATAGATCGTACCCAGTGGCAGAACCACATAGTGCAAGTGGGACTTATAAGGAACCAAATCTAAATGCATGTGGTGTCCTTATTCAATAGCCAGTACATTGTGCAATCAACATTTACTTCATTATGACAAGTTAAAAGTAGGAGAAAAAAATGCAAATACTCAAGTAAAGTACTTAAATGTACTTAGTTACTTTGCACCACTACCTTTGGGGTTATTTGTTGAAATTGCCATGAATTCTCCGACAACACAAGAAAGGTTTTCCTTGTGTTCTTGCTTCTTACCTTAGCGTCTTTCTCGATCTTCTCCTCGTCTACTCCCTGCTCCCTGCTCCCCTTCACAGCCGGACAAAGGACCATCCAAAAGCAGACAGACAAGTAGAAAGACAGACACACAGATGGACAAACGGAAAGAAGAATCAGGTTATTGTGGATGGAAAAGCCTCTCTCAGCAGGTTGTTCCTGAAGATGACATTATCTGCTAAATTTCCCAGAACCAAGAAGATTACATTTCTGTCTGTAAACCCAAACACACATTTGAGAAACCAACTGTGTTATTATGTCATCCCGCCCCTCCACCCTCCCCCAACCCACACCTAAACCTCTCATAATTGGGTAATGGAATATCATCACCGGAGGCTCTCATTATCAGGAAAGGAAACATAACCCTTCCCAGCAGCCCCCCGCTCTACCTGCAGGAGGATCACCAGTAGTTTCTGATAGTGCCCTGAGGTGTCATCGCATATATCTTTCTCCAGCTTTCCGCTGAACTCTGGAGGAAAGAGGAGAAGAGGAGCAGAAGATTGCTTACACTTCTCATTCACACAGTCACTAATGGTTGCAATCGACCCTAGTGGGCCGTCCTCCGTTCTGCAGGAGGTTCTCCAACAGCACAGATTGGATTAGTAGCCTAATGGACAGCGTGGTCTTCTCTGTTATCCAGATCAAATAAACTGGCCTCTTTGCCCCTGGCCCCTGTTTCCTTTGTTACTATTTTCCAATATGTTTTGTTGCAATTTGAAGCTGGTATGTTTGAGACTTTCTTGCAGAGATACAATTGAGTTAAGAGAGTGCTGCATGACTGAGTCCTAAAACCCAGGAACCAGTCAGCATTTTCCCAGTTCCGGTTCCCTTGTCTCAAATCAATTGTTTTTTTTAATGGGTTGATTTGGTTAGATGACTGAAATTCACACAAGCTGAAGATATTTTCACGTTTTGTTCTGCGACATAAAATCACCTGATATGAATGTTATCAGCCTATTAAATGGTCATTATCAGTGGTTATCAGCCTCATAGATGTGGGCCTTTCACCCCTCAGTGACTCACCTTTCTTGTACGCTTTGACGATATCTTTAATCTGTTCGCCCGTCCTGGAGGCCAGGATCTCAATCAGCACGTCGTCATCCGTCCCGGCGCCCTGGGAACCAAACACAAGAAGCTGATGAACATGGATTTGCTCTCTCATAGCAATCTTTTTTGATTTTTATCCCATCTTATGGTTTGGTAAAGAACAATATTAGAGATTAAAAAGAGAGAAGCTAAACTAACGCTCAAGAAAAATGTTTGCAGAATATCAGTATAATTTGTCAGCACAACACAATAAATAAGTATGCAAATAAAAAATGAATAAGCTCAGCGGAAGAGAGAATTAGCTTTGAAGTTCAGTCATACTTTAAAGCAAAAATGTCTCCTCTTTGCTGTAATTAACCTTCCAGCTAAAAAGACATGCCAAAGCAATGGAGCAGTAAGTGATGGGAATGTCGAGGCCAAGTCCTAAATGCTTTGCCTTCACTTTGATTGAACGATTCATTCGGACTGGTAATACAAATGTAAATGTGACGAAAGAATAATGAGAACACAAAGAAAATCCATTTGTAACTCAGAAAAGGATCCAGGAGTTTGCTAAAAACCTGTTTTCCTTCTTTCAAACTTTATGAGCCTGCAGCGTGACATAAAAAGCGGCAGGTGATAAGTATGTGATGCATAGAAAAATATCATAAATAATATAAATTGGCTAAAAGATCTACAGCACAAATAAACGATATGTGTGCTCACATGTTATAAGTCTACTTTGGTGTGACATCTTATTCATTTGAGCCACATTAATTATTCATATCTGTAGATATGAATCAAATGCAAAACACTGTTCTGTTACAACTTGCATTGAGAAGCAAAGACAAAACACGTGATGGGAAGCAAAGATAATAAAACGGGATTGTAGCTCTAATGAAAACAAGCCAAAACCTCTGACCTTAAGTACATGTATATTTGAAGCAGATACAAGGAGAAAATGACAGCATATGGAAGATGATTTTCATAATGGAGCACAAGTCCTATATTGTGCTTGGCTCTCATGGTCATATGGTTCCAGCAGGTTGTTTCTCTTGTAAATTTCAACCTGATTTTGGCTTTCAGAACATTGCTGTAAATACTCAGTTGGTCATTATTGTTTTGATCCTAGAGCCAAAAAACATCAACAAACAAAGAAACATGTTTATGATTTTTTTTTTTTTTTCTATCATGACAGTTTGATTTTCTGTCAAAAAAAACCTGCCAAAGGCTGCCAAACAGCTTCATACCTGTTACAACAAAAACAATTAATTTTCTTTGTGCATTCAAATGAATTCATTTGTGTCCTTGCTCTTGTTTTGAATTTTCTACAGTGAGAATACATCATTTTCATGGTGTCAACACCTAATAAGAAGCTGCAGGTGTTGAATGTTAATGAAGAAAAAAAAGTTCGATATTTTCCTAAATAATGAAGTCCTCAGATTATAAACGTTATCTGATTCTTGGAAGAACGTCATAACAGAGACGACAAAGCCACAACCTGACATAATAAAGTTGTTAGGGCAAGCGTCCTGCCTATTTCACTGATCCTGCAGACACAAAACAACATTATCATTAATTTAGAGCAGACATGTCAAACTCAAGGCCCGCGGGCCACTTCCTGCCTGCGGCACAATCCTATCCGGCCCGCGATAATATCAATATTATCCAATATGTCTATTCTTTTGAATAAATGTTGACCCTGTTTGGCCCTCGACGTAGTCACAGTTTTTAATTTTGGCCCTCTCTGTGATTGAGTTTGACACCCCTGATTTAGAGTCATGTTTCCAGACACCTGAGAAATGAAAATCCAATATTCACTCTAAATTTGGAGTCCGACAACTTCTGAGTAAAAATATTTGCCTATTAAGATGCTAAATAATAAAAAAAATTCATCAGCAAGTCGCTAACTTTGTCTGTCTGCCATTTAGCGTGTGCAGGTACTAGTACACTGCGTTCATCAGAGCATGCCAACAGCAGGCACCACCTGCTGCGAGAAACGACTTTGATGAGGCGTGGGAGTGAACTAAAGAGTAAAAAGTAGTAAAGCCCGAATATTGACATACAAATATAGGTACTATTTTATTGTTAATATGAAATTGATTGATTTGTGGAGGTTAACTATCGATTTAAAGTTGTAGATATCTATTTAAACACAGTCAGAAAACACTATAAACATGTTTCAATTCTCTATTGCCCACTTTCAACACATGAAATAATAACATTATTCCATATTAAACAATACATAAGCTATTATTCTAGTAGTGGAAGATGTACTCAGATATTTTCTTTAAGTAAAAGTAGAAATGCTATGGCCTAGAAATACTCCATTACAAGTCTTGAATTCAAAATGTTCCTTAATTAAAAGTACAGAAATATTATCTTCTTTCAGACAAATAAAGTCTGCTTGCTATCCTGGCTCCAAATTGATGGAACGAGCTCCCCATTAATGTCAGGTCAGCAGAAAGTCTGCACACCTTCCTCACAAACTGAAACCCACCTGTTTCTACAGAACCTTGGCCAATGATAAAAAAATTAAAATAATTCTTATTTCTGTATGTTGCACTTAAATTGGTTTGGCTTTTATGAAGCTATTGTACTTGCAAGATTCTTGCTGTTCAGAGTTTGTATCCTCATGATTGTTTTAACTTATTGTGAGTCGCTTTGGACAAAAGTGTCAGGTAAATGTAATGTAATTATCAGCAAAATGTACTCTCAGTAAAAGTTTACGTTGTGCAGAACGGCTCCTTTAACAGTTTAATATTGTTCTGGAATATTTTAGTTGTAGTTTGTACATACATGTAAGAGTATTTAAATGTTTGTGAATATGGAACCAATGTTACATAAGTTGTATACTACTGGGTACATTAGTGGTGTAGTACTGCAACATTATGTTTTTAACAGAAATGTTATTCTCTGTGTTTCCTGCTCAGGGACTACAGATGTAAATAAGATCATAGTGGACTCTGGCACAACTAAGAAGCTGTGCACTGTCCATGTCAAATAACAAAATAAAATATTATAAAAGCATGTTTTTATGTTAGTGGAGAAGAAGTATGAAGTAGCATAGAATAGAAATAGCCAAGTTAAGTACAAGTATGTCAACATAAGTACCAATCTAGAGTAAATGTACTTTAATTAGATTCCACCACTGGGTAATTATCAATTCATTAGCTTTTCACTTTTAAATGTTACCTACTGTAAATTTACCATAAACGACTTCTTTAAATAGCAAATCAACCTGCAGGCTTTTCTCCTGGCAGACATTTCAACTTGTCGATCTGGTGATGCCAGGACTCTGTTAATGAGCATGCTGGTTTATTGGCGAGGCTTAAATAGAAGGGAGCCTTCATCACTGCTTTCCTGCTGTGACAGGCTGGAGTGAGTGCCGTTAAAAAGGTCTGTTGCTCAGTTGAGTGTTCCAGCATCAGATGTTGGAAACATCTGTGCACTAATACATCTGAATGAATTGTGTCGTCTGAGGTTTCAAAACTCATTTGCATATAAAACCTGCAATCTCGATTAAGTGGAGCATCGGAGGACATTTTCATTAGTTACCTTGAGAGCCTTGTGCAGTTGGGAAGCATCGTATGAGGAAGGCGGGGTCATCAAGGCCACAATCAGACTCTCAAACAGCCCACCAAGCTCTGATTTCAGAGCGCTGACCAAGTCCTGATGTGGAGAAGAGATTATTAATAAAGAGAGGAACAAAAGCAATAATAATTGTGTTTGTATTGAATTTAACTGGACACCATTTAAATGCTGTAATAATAAAGAAAGAGGTTCCTGGACTGCCTGAGTTATGTAACTATTCTTAGATTGATGTCTTCTTCATTTAGTATATACACATTTATTTTATCTTTTCTTGTACATTTTCTCAATTTTGATTTATTCAAATAATTAATAAATAAATCTATTTTATTTTGAATGTCTCCTATGTCTTTTCAATTTGCAAATTTTTTATACTGCTACGATCGTATTAGTAGTATTATTATTATTATTAGTAGTAGTAGTATTATTAATAGTAGTAGTAGTAGTATTAATAGTA
>CALSBV010000271.1:2724842-2750938 GCA_943590825.1 Bovichtus diacanthus
GGGGGGGGTGCCACGTTGCTTCTTCGGGCTATGCCCAGCCGGGCTCCGTGGCAAACCCGGCCACCAGGCGCTCGTTGACGGGCCCCCCTTCCAGGCCTGGCTCCAGACGGGGGCCCCGGGCTTCCTCCGGGCAGGGTCACACCTCCTCTTTTTTGATGTTGCATTGGGGTACTTGAAAAAAACCTTACCAATTAAAAACACTTCCGCATAAACAGTCTCAACTCGACCGAGCGGGTATTGTTGTTGCGGAATTTACATTTTCAAGGCATTTTTAATTTAGTTATGCTGTTGATAAACGCGGCCCTCATTTACGTACTTCAATTCATTAAGACTTTTCTCTGTCTTTGGATTCTTTGTCCTGAAGGCATGCGAGAAAATCAGTTTTCATTCAACGAAACACGGGTTGAGTAACTGATATACTGTAAAGCAAGTATACTTAAATGTAGGATGTTGACAATTCGATAGCCTTAAACAACACAGAAATAATAACCTGCTGTTGTGGCTGTTCACTAATCTCACCAGTGAACCCTCACACATAACTATTTTATAGGTATTGAAGTGAAATCAGGTTTACAAAATAGATGGTACTGTGGTGACCAAAAGATTTTGTTTGGCCTGGGATATTAAAGTCACCTTTCACCTTCCTAGCTTGAACTCTGTGTCACAATATACTGTAACCCTGTAAATATTTAATCATGTTAGGCAAAATTGGATGCATTTTTTTATTTCTTACAGAAGATAACACCTTCTCTTGACATAAATTCATCTTTCAATATGTATGTTTTCTTCATTTAGTATCACCTGTAGGCTATACTCTATGTGGCCTCTATTCACACTTTATCACTAAGGCTATACACCAAGATTCAAACTATTATATCCATTTCAGATTGTTTACCAGACCTCCGTCTGCTTCTGCCATCATATAACAGTTTCTTTATTTTCTGTGTGTCTCTATATTTGACGGTACAGTAAGTGCTCATTACTGTCGTGCAGAGCACTTTGTGGAAATGTTTTAGCACTGTGACGTGTCTTTTTTTGCAATAAAGTTCAAGTTTAAAACTTGGTGATGCTCAGTTTCTCCTTTAATTAGACCAAACACTGGGGAAAGTAAAATGGTTTCCTATGCACCAGAAGAAGGCACTAAGTGTTAAGAATCTCACAACTTGGTGAGAAAGCAACCAGACCTGCTATCATACCTAGTCACTGCATGCTTCCCTTTCTTCTCTTGTTTGATTTGCACTTTTGCTGTGTTTGTCAAATGTTTTAACTGATTGTGCTAAATGTATGCTTAACATTGTTTTGTACTAATTGCCTGCATTTAAAATGTCCTATTTTGCATGATGCTGCCTTACTCATCTAAGCTTTTTATCCTGTTCAGCTGGTCATGTTTTGCTTTCTCCTGTTCTATTTTTATATATTGTGTGTTTTGTTTGTTGTTTTAATGGCCAATTTTAACATCAATCCGAAGGACAACAGTTGAAAATAAGCCTTTTGGCTAACACACATTTACAGTGATGTTGATCAATGTGCACTGTCCCTGAGAATAAATAAATAAATAATAATAAAAAAAAGCTAATGGAAAATCTTCCCTGACAGCTGTGTCATTATTAGTGTCAATAACAAGCGTTAAATTGCATAGTAAAAGTATTTCTTGTACTTTTTCAAAAAACAACTATACTTATATATATATATATATATATATACACTAATGACACCTAAACACACAAATAAGACACAACTGTCACTTGTGGGTATGTGCGACTAAACCTACTGTAATTTAAACGAAGCGACTATCTTCCCACAACTAAACATCTAATTAGACCCAATTCCCTCAAATTCAAGGACCCAACACGCCATAGTTTGAGACATGGCTCAAGGTCATGGCATGCACTTTTATTGATTTGCTGCAGGCTCTGCATGAGGCCATAGAGATGCCTGCAGATCTCCAACAAGCCAGTCTTTGTCTTGAGTCCTGGAGTTTACATTTTCAAGGCATAGCTGAAGCTTCACTTAACATTAGCTTTCTCGCTTGCTTGCCGCCGTTTAACCTGCATCATTTGCCTTCAATCACTCATGCACGCACGTGACCGTCGCACTTTCTCGAAGCCGGTGGCACAATGATGCAACTGCGGGAGACACATGCAGACGGCGAAATGCAGCCTAATTACCAACGTTAATAAAAATTAAATATCACAAGAACTTTTCTATTTTTTTTTCTACTCTTGCACAAACTATATAAATTCAAGCACTTTAATGACCCATGTATATTTTCAAAAACTTTCAAGCCATGGATTTTCTTTCAAGGATTTCAAGGACCCGTGGAAGAAAGCCTTCCACTGTGTACAGAATTTAGATCATCTTTCCTAGTGGTATACCTAGTGGTTTAACATGCTGAGAGTGAGAAGTAAACAGCATAAATAAGGTTGAGAAAACTGACCGATTCCTTTCATGGCTTTATGGAGAACTTCAGCATCGTGTTTGGCGTTGAAGTTGACGAAAGGTCTCACGCTGCCTCTGTACGCCTGCGGGAAGAGAGCAACATAACTAATGGATAAATACAAATTTTAACAAAAAACAGTTTTCTCATGTTTCTCTGCCCTGGTTGGTGAAACTGCTCTTACAAACACTCTCTATGTGCAGAAGTTTTTCAGTGACCTCCTGAAACCAACTACAACAACCTGCAAAATGTAATGAAATGTTTTTGAACAAACTTTAGTTGTTCAGTAGATTATGTGCAAATTAAACATATTATAATATAAAAGAAACACATTGGGGTGCTGTGTCTTAAAGAGATGCTAAAATAAAATTATAAGTGCCCCCTTATAGTCTATATTTCAAGTGCTCTCCTGCCCTAATAAGAATAAAAACCATAGGTATGAAAAATGTAAAGATACTGAATATTACTGCGAATGAATGTTGGTAGCTGCACCATAAAAATATTACTATAGGCCATCAAAACCCACCTGGGTTTGAACACCTTCTATCCAAACTCTGAGGCAAGTATTGTAACCTAAATCAAGTCTGGCTGCTGCTTTGTGACACGCAAGTAATTTGAAAATTGTGCCGTGTCTCACTTGCATATTGTTCTCCAGGGAAAATGTCATTCTTTCAAATCTTTCTCAGCTGCAGCTCTGTTTCAAACTCTGAGCAGTGGAAGAATATCGTCTCCCGCTCCTCTCAGGAAAGGTTTCTGATTTATTATCTCTTTTGTTAATAGTCATATGTTTTCAAGAACATCTTCTTGCAACATGACAATGTTTACCAAAGTAAACGTATTAAAGTGTCACTTTAATACGTCACTGTCACAGCTTTAATCCTGCCTGCATCATGAAACTGAATTTAAATTGGACACCTCAGTCTCTCTTTGGAGACAATACATCTTTTTCTTTTTTCTTTTTTTACAGTAAAAATAGTCATGAGCTATTTCCAAACTCACATTCATTACTAGGATGTGAGTCAACGTTATTTGTTCACTCAATTTCCTGTCTGTTATTTAAGCATTTAGTACTCATCTTCTACAAAGACATGAGTGTTAGCTGTCAAACAGTCTATATATTCATGCTAACATCGTGGCTCTCATGATGGTAATATTAAGCACCACTTTGGTCCAAGCTGAAATATCTTCACTACTATTCGATGAATTGTCCTGACATTACAGACTTTTTAACATCTACAGAGGATGAATAGTGATGACTGAAGTCATCCCCTCTGACTGAGAATTTAGCGCCACCGGCAGGTCAAAATGTTTCACTTATAGCCAGAGAAATATCTCCTAATGTAGAAGATGGATTAGCTTTTCATGCACCGTCACCATAAAGTAAACATTTTTAGTTCCGAGTGAGAGACTTCGACAATTATTGGATGGATTGCTATGGCATTTGGTAGATAGATAAATAGATATTCAATGTCTCCAGAGGATTGATCATACTAGCCAGGTTTCCATCTTAACCTATAGCAAATATAGCAAATATTAATCAAATAAAATTTAAAAAAACGCAAAAGAATATGTCAATAAATGTTTCCATCAACTACTTACTGACCCGGTTATTAAGAGTTGGTTCATTGAGACGACGTAATTAAAAGAGCGTCAGTCAAAGCTCAAACGGTGGAAAAAACTATGTAGAAAACTTGATGGAAATATGACATTTCTGTTTGTTTCACATATTAATGTGAGGAAGGTTATCTTTGTGGAGTGATGAGGAGTTTCAATCTATTTTTAATTTATTAGCTATATCTGTTTCTATTGCACTTTGTTGGATTTTGCTTCGATTCACCAACGTTTCCACCTTAGCCAAACGTAAAAACTTTGACATGTTAGCATACTGACATTAGCATTTAGCTCAAAACTCTGCTGTGCCGAAGTACAGCCTCACAGAGCTGCTAGTATGTCTGTAGCTCGCTAGTATTTTGCTAAACAACTTATTTATCATATTACATAAAAACAGAGATACAAGCTTTTCAACAACCACATCAACATTGTCATAACTCCTTATGTAGATCATTTCTAATGTATATAGATCTATTCTTGTATCAATAAGTTCTGTTTTGTCATAGTCACAGCAGCTTTTTGGACACACAAATAGGTTAGGACACAATAGACACGTACCTGCAGTTTCCATGCACATGGTAACACAATATGGTGCAAATTACACCAACGTCAACAACTTAAACTGAGCCTTTTCCATCACTTTACATCTTAAATCAACTTATGCTCATCAGACTGAGATCCCTCAACAAGCTTGAGAGGATAAAATCAAATCAAAGATATTGAATGAAGCTGCTCTGTCTCTTTTTTTGCCAACGCGAGTATACTGAACAAGTCCTACTGATGTTTTACTAATGAGTGCATTATTGCAGAAAGCCCTTTTAGTGAATTAGGGATCTTCCAGAAGTTGGGGGATCTGTAGCCTACACATCACGTCTTCACATTGTCGGGGAATGTGGATAAAAATGAGGATTCAATGAAATTAAAATTTATGAAAATATAAAGTGTCGAGGGTTGCATGCAAATCAGAGGCTGGTGCTGACAGTTATTCGTGATGTGTATTGTTAAAGACTGATCATGCAGTACTAGAGGTCTCAGCATGGCTTGAAAATGCATTGACCTTTCAAGAGTCAAGTCACACTTCATTACACAAACATACAGTATAGGTTATTTATGGTGCCGTAGACAACACTAGTTTTAATTACCTCCACCTAGGAGGTTATGTTTTCTGTTTGGTTTGTTTGTCAGCAGGGAAAGAAGACTGGCCCGATTGCCATGAAACTTTGGTGAAAGGGTGTAACATGTGCCAAGAAAGAATCAAGTCCATTTCGGAGCAGACCCGAATTACGGGGCGGATACACGATATACTTTTCACTTATGTAAACTGCTTTGGCGGAGGTGTGCGCTCCCAGAGTAGTTCCAACTCATTTAATAATACTTTACTTACTTAAAAATACTTTACTTGCCAAAAGAAGCACAAACTCAAAACGCTCACAAGGAGGATTTACAAAAATTCCGTAATACTGTTGATAAGGCTGGTATGCAGGTTCATGACACACGGACATCACAAGACAAGAGGAGACAGGACTATTTAAACATGAGGTGAGTGGGCACAGGTGGAAACTATCAGGGGCGGGGCAGACGAAGGTGTCCGACAGTGACTGACAAGACTAACATATTTTTACGAGACATGACACATAGCTTTTACTTTCCATACGTTAGGGATATTTAATTTAACAGAAAATAAAACAAAGAAATTAAACTCTTACCATCCTTTTTGCTGATTGTAGACAATCGTCGTAAACTGAAAGAAAGTGCAACAGATTCAAATAGCAGGGTTAGTAGTATGTAGTGGTGGGACAAGTACATTTACTCAAGTACTGAAGTACAAATGCAATGTAATTGTACTTTACGTGAGTATTTCCATTTTATGCAACTTTATACTTCTACTCCACTACATCTCAGAAGAAAATATTGTACTTTTTACTCCACTATATTTGTCTGACAGCTTTAGTTACTTTTCAGATTTATTTGTTTTCATGCCATGTATCTCCAGATGTGTTGATTTTGAATGTTGGTGATAAACCGAAGGATGAAAGTGTTCCTTTATGTGTTGAGAAGATTCTCCTCCTTCTTCAGCTAAATAAACTTTTCAAAAACCCTCTTGGATCAGCTAGAAAAAGCATTGTCAAGTGAAAATAGGGCTGTTTTTCTGAGAAACTGATGAAAAGTAGATTTTTTTTAGGAATGTGTGGTTCTCACAGGACAGCGACAAAGCTCCACACATGATGATCTTATAGAATATGATTATTAATATGATAGATTAAACCCAACATTATATAAAGGAGTTACGATTAGCACAACCTTAAACATCTAAAGCAACGTGCACATTACTGCAGCAGTAATAATAATCCAGAAACACCATATATAATACTAAACTACTGAACATTTAATTGCTCAATGAATACTTTAAGTACTTTGACTACATTTAACTTCACAATGATTACTTTTACTTTTGATACTTTTACTTAAATCAAATCAAATTAAGTTTATTGTCATTTGTACTATTTTTCACTGTGCAGGGCAGAATGAGAGAGCGTTTCTCTGGGATCACAGAACAACATGTATAAATAACAGCTTTATAATTAAGCATTTATACAACACAACAAAGTCCCTGAGCCTGCATACATTACATTTTTCTGATTATATGTTTACTCATAGTAGAGTATTTTCAAAGTGTGGTATTGTAACTTTTACTTAAAAATCTAAGTATTTCTTCCACCACTGTTAGTATGTAAATGTCTAAAAACAAAGCATCAATCCGGAGGAATAAGTAACTGTGTTCTTACCAACAGGTGTGTTTCTTCTCCTTCTCACAGGTGATGTGCGGCTCAGGTAGACGCTCTTTATTTTCTGCTCCTGGATGCTGTGTGGGAGGCTGCAGCGTCACAAGGGAAAGCTGACAAGACTTCCTCATCTGCCATGCAGGCGTGTCGTCTTTCACTCGCTGTCAGTCGAAAAGGGAGATCATGACCTCATGCACTCAGTTGCTTTGTGTGACCTAAAAAAATTGACAAGGGTTGAATGTTAAAAAAGTAAGTGTGCCCAGGATCCAGAGGGATGTTGTTATGTATAGTGGAGGCTGTTTCAAGATGTTATTATCCTTTCCAGCAGTGTTTCCTATATATAAAATTAATGGGAAAATTGTTTCCACAAAGGTTAACGCTCATCCCCTTTTTCTTAAGGTTTATTTCTATATTATATTCATTTTCTAAGCAAACGTCATGAATCTGTGCAATGGATCTTCATTCATTTTAAATAATAATGAATAATTTTGGATTGAGATTTAACATGTTATGTTTAATTAGGTGCCTTTTCCTTTCTATATCATTTACTGTATGTTTCATTTCGGAGGTTTTCATGCATGGTTAATCCGAGGCAAACGTGTGTTATGGCAAACAGGAAATAAGCAGATGCTGGATGCATGATAGGACTGAAGGGATCAGCAGAGCGAGGCGTGGAGATGCAGCTCACATATCATCATTGCTGTCGACGTCCCTGCAAACCTTAATTAAAGTGAGCGCTTTAATGAGGGATGAGACTGTGAACACCATCTCTCAGGTTATCCAGTTACAGATGCTCGTCGTTTCATCTCACATCCTCTCAGACTGACGTGGAGACAATTTCCTTTAATCGCTTATAAACAAGCGGCTAATAACAAATTCATCAGATGAAATGTTGATGAAAGTCCACAAGATTCCGGCCTGATCATGCTTAATGGATCATGTATTGTTTTAGATATTAAATGTCAATACTATTTGAATATTCAATATCACAAATCTCTCACAAAATAGGCCAAAAGATGGAGATTTGTATATTATCTAAAGTGTTGGGGTAATTCCTTTAACCCTATCCAAACTCCTTACTACTTCCACATAGCAGCAAATTAAAAAGCTCAGCAATTACTTTAATGTTGGGTTTTATTGTTTTACACATAATGAAATATTTTGTTTAAAGAGCAACTTAACAACCTGTTTAGCTTAAACACATCCCCTTCACAATTTAAATTTCTACTACTGTAGTATTGCTATGCTCTCATTTCCATATTTGCCAGTTTGTCGTCAGAGATCTTTCACAGAAGTTTTGGGAGGTTTAATTGACAGAATTACTGAATTTTCTCTGCAAAGAGGAAAACAACTTATGTTGCAATAAACACTAGGCTATACATTGGGAGCATGATCAATAGATAGTGTATTGAAGTGACTCGACATTTTACTAAAAAAATGTACTTCTAAAAATATATTTTTAAATTCCATCACTGTCGGTCAAATCTGATCAAAACAAGTTCTGATGAAGCAGATTAAATTAGTTTTTTTGTTAAACTCCAAGTTGAGTTGAGTTGTTGGTTTTACAGCATTTAGTGTTCACAGTTTTTAGTGGCTTTAACCTAATGTTTCAGAAACCACATTCATAATTTGGGCAGAAAGAAAGATGATTTGGCTTTTATAAAAAAAAAAAAAACACTGCACAGATTGGAAGCACTATGATTAATGCATACACGTAATAAAATACATAAATCTTAACATAAATTTGTTTGTCTTGTTACGTGTTGAAAAATCTGTCTTGACAAGATATCTAATTCAAATTTCATATAGTATTTTTGGAGAATGTCGCTCTGTAACTGACTTACATAGAGAAAATCAATTAATTCATTATTAAATGAATTAAAATGAAACCACGTAAAACACCACTGTATCTCCATAAGGAGACCATGTTATACTCTGAAAACCATTACTATACATCTCAAATCCTAAAGCTCCACAACAGTTGGACCTTGAGGTGAGATTGTTTTGTCAAATTCAGTTTCAAGACTGAAGTTTGAAGCTCAAAATTTAATTTGTTTTCATGAAAAAAGCAACAGCTTCCAACTTATAAGCCGATCAGGGAGACTGCAAACTGCTGATTTCACTTCCTGCTATTATCCCTGTTTGTTGTTTCCAAACTGAATCACTGTGAGTTTTTCATTCAGAGCGGCGCGCCGTGGGACAGCCAGGTACACAGAGCTGTGGACAGCTCACTTTGTCAGGTGCTGACAGACAGACCATAAGCTGCATCATCAATCAAAGGACCTCCATAGCCACCTCTCATGGGCTGTTTGATATCCCCCTCTGTGCTGAGGGCAGATGTTATCAAATGCAGATGGCTCCATTTCAACAAATAGCACCTTGCCTCCTGTGCCTTTTGAGCACATTATATTATTTTTGGGCTTTTGTTTGTTGAGGAAAACGTCAACCTTTTCTGGTGTCATGTAGACAGAGTGGATTCATTCTGTTCATTTTCCATTGTGGCCATTTTGAATGGACGTCAAATTCAGGTGGGAAAACTACCTGCAAGATTATCTTTACCAGCTGTCAGACTTCAAAACACAAGACACAACGACATTAGGTAGCAATGTTAGCTGCACCAACAGTGGCTACC
This sequence comes from Bovichtus diacanthus, assembly GCA_943590825.1. Taxonomy (NCBI): domain Eukaryota; kingdom Metazoa; phylum Chordata; class Actinopteri; order Perciformes; family Bovichtidae; genus Bovichtus; species Bovichtus diacanthus. The sequence continues at coordinate 2,734,306 of CALSBV010000271.1, forward strand.
TGGAGTTTGTAGGGAAGTTAGGCTAATTGCCTGTTAGCTACTTTAGCCTTGGTGGAACAAATAGGCTATAGGGCCTACAACCTCTACAGCCTATGTTTGAAGATGGATTAGCCCAGTTTGAATTTTGGAATATGCTTAGACCTATTTCGGACAAACAGCTAGCCAGGTCCAACGTTCAAAACATGCCAACATCGCCTCTAAAACTCACCAATTAACAGTGTATCTGCAAAAAAAAAAGTGAAGTTGTGTTTTTACAACCTGTTATTTGGACAGAGCCAGGCTAGCTGTTTCCTTGCCTCCAGTTTTTACGCTAGTAAGCATAACAACTTAAGATAAGCTAATTGCCTCCTGTCTTTAGATCCATATTTAGGCTACCGCATGTTTGTGCATAGAAAACTGTAGGGAGCTGGAGCCAGCAGGCTATTAGCTTAGCTTATTTTAGCATAACTGGAAACAGGGGAAACTCTGTCCAAAGGTAGAACATTTATAAATTCCTATCAGCACCTTTCAAGCTCAGAAATAATGTTATAATGTTGTATCTTGTTTGTTTAGTCCATACAAAAAACAAAGTGTTAAAACAACAAGCTGTAGTTTGAGTTTAAACTAACCTAATCATAGCCTAGCTTTAGCTTCAAATTTTACAGACAATTATTATTATTATTATTATTATTATTTATTTTCTTTTTTAAATTATTATTATCAGTTACATTGACCCTGAAAGGAATGAAAACATAATTATAATAATAAACATAATTATAAACTTGATTTAAAAAAAATTGCATTAAACTATAATATGTTAAATACAGTAAGCTAACTTAATGTTAGAAGCACTATAGCATGTTAAATTAAGTACCAAAGGAAAAATTAAATCAGCTGTGAGCTTCGAAAATAATATCCTATGATTATTAACAATTAACATAAACTGTTGGTGCTTCTATCTGTACTTTTAACTCACACACACACTCACTTATGTCAGTTTTTTCCCAATACCGTAGATAAGCAAACATAGCCTACACGGTATGATAACCAGCATCTTTAATACCGAGGTATAACGTTATAACCCGACTCCAAGCAGGTGTTTTCATCTTTTCTTTAGAGTCTCATCCACAAAAATGCAACCATAGGGCCAGAAAATGGACACAAAATAGGACACATTATTATTCTCATCTCTCACTACATTTCGTCACATGTTTTGATCTTTTCTCGACCAGAACCTCCCTCTCTGCTGCTTGTAGGATAAACCCAGCAGGGATCTACAACACAGAGGACACTGGCTCAGAAGCTGGTGACACTCTTTTAATGTCTGGGTGTTTTCTTTTGGACCTACACATGTGCACTGTATTCGCAGATATATGGTACTGTCTTTATTAGAGGACGATTGAGACGGTCAGGAGTGTCAGGGGACACATTTCAGCTCAACATGCAGTCATGAGATCTCCCCACAATGTCAGACCTCATTAATCTGCAGGTCTCTTGCTGAAGGGAGCTGCAAACTGTTTTTCGTTTTTCTAATAACGTTTGTTCAGACGTGTTGAAGAGAAAACCCCAAAGATTTCCTGGTTTGAAATGGAGAGATAGTGAAGAGTTTCGTACCATTAAAAGTGAGAGACAGGGTTTACAGGAGAGGTTCAACATTTTCAGAAATACACTTAATAGCTATCTTGCGAAGAATTTCATGAGAAGATTGACACCCCAATCACATCTTTACATTTTGTATTCAGCCAGCCTGTATTCAGCCAGCCTGGCTCTGTCCAATTTTTGCTAATTATAATTTTTACACTTTGACTTTTGTACAGATCAAACTTGTTAATTAGTGAGCTTGAGAGGTGATGGTAGTTGGATTTTGTAACCTCTGGACAGAGACAGGCCAGATGTTTCCCCCTGTTTTCAGTCTTTATGCTAAGCTAAGCAGCTGCTGGCTCCAGAGTGGTATCAATCAGAAAATAACATTTGTTTTTACAAACGAACACATGAAATGATGAAGGCACTACAAAATGTAAACCATCCCTTGGTTTGTATGTTTTACCTCTTTACTTAATTTCAATACATTTTTCACAAAATAAACCAAAACACTGACAATGAGGACAATGTACATGTAAAAGCACATGTACAGAGTTGAAAATTACTGTAAACTGTCTGTGCAGCAGTTTCATGATCTGTATTGGAACTATGTTAACTTGCATCGTCCCTATACAAAGAAAATCTACTCAATCTTCTTAGGTAACTCTTGACAAGAAATCAAATAAGCATATTTCCCAATGTGTCAACTGTTCCTTTAAAAGAAGCCACAAAAACACCCAAAAATTGATGCCTCTAAATGAATTGTGAAGTAAAACTCAGCATGTGCAACTAATTAAAAAGTTTTGATGAAAGCTATTGGTAGAAATGGTTTACACCCCTTGATAAATTAGAACTATGCTGAGGCATCACACACAGAAGCACTCAGTCTGGATCATGTTTGAGTTATTGTGCTGCTCTTTCAGGAAATCAAAGTCAATGTGTAATTAACATGCTCACCCTAAGGGCTGTACGTATTGATTCCTCCCAGAGTATTCAATTAAAGAAAGCCTGGCTACCTCTGACTAATGGTTGGAGAACAATTAACCTAAAAGACTTAAAGTTACCAAGTCATACTGATTGGAAAGTGTTAAATGCCCCAAACTGTGTAGAGTAACCAATTGTAAATAAATACCTGAGAAATAGTATTATCCTGTGGGCTCTTGCATTATCCTTTTGCCTCAAGGGTCTCTTACTTTGTCCCCTGACATGAACACAGAGGTGGATAAAGCAAGTGGCACCCAGCTCCTTTTATATTTTTCACATCCATGGCATATTCTCAATGTCCCTCCTGCCAATTTACCGATGAGATGAGAGGACAGCAAATTGCCGTCCTGAATGCATTGCTTCAATCACCATTTTAATGTTGTCTTGTGCTTTTACTCAGCAATTTAAATGTTTGATGTTTTGTTTATTCATCTGATAGATGAAAAGAAATAGCTGTTTCATAAGAATAATAATGTTTTTAACTATGCAGGATAATTTAGATACGACTTCACGTTTCGTGCATGCCAGAAATAATGTAGTAGTAACATGTTAAGCTGTTAAAAGAACAGACAATGGTTTCTATAAATAAGAACATGGTTTTATTCTTTTGAGAGGGAATATAAGCATGAGTAATAAAAAAAACAAAATTTTTTAAAGTAATTTTCTTACATGAATCTGCAAAGAAACTCCAACAAGGCTCAGTTCTGGCTGTGTTTTGGGAGAATTGTCACAACACATGCTGAAGCCTATGTTCAAAGCAAGGCTGCCTGTAAGAGCGGGCAGGCTGCAGTGTGGATTTTGCCACAGAGTTATTCAGCTGCTTGAGGAGCATCCAGAGAAGAAGCAGCATAAGCGTCAGGAGTCCGAGGAGCAGCCCCACGTACAGGCTCAGGTTCCAGCCCCAGCCCAGTGGTAGGGGCAGCGAGGTGGACGCCACCAGAAATGTTCTGGGGGCAGGCATGGGGTTAGGCAGGAACCCGCCCTCCCCTCCCAAAAAAAAAAAAAGAAGCTTTTTCCCACACTTGGATCTTCTCAGGGGTTACCCAGATGCTGTGCTGTAGCTGCAGGAGCCATTGTCTAAACAAGTATCCAGCTGGTTTGGTTATGTTATTGAATTCCCATCTGTTCCCACGGTTTTATCCTCAGTTAGTCACAAGTGTGTGCCATCAGTGACAAAGCAAACCTGTTGATTGTGCATGGTCTGAGCTGTCCATTCTCCTGAGATGAAATGGTGGAAAGCTTTGCGCTGCTGGTTGTGCTTCCGCTCTCCTGCCAGACTCCTCGCACAAAGCCAGCCTCCCAATTTATGAGGGGAGCGAGAGATGCCTTCAACGTCACCGGCTGCCTTTACTTCACATTCAGAGGAAATCAAATCACTGATGAATGAGAAGTAAAAGTCAATCCTGTTTTGCAATTTAATTGATAAATGCAGACAAGGGCAATCTTTGTCATGCAAGTCTTCATTTAAAGTGTGTATTAGATTCAGTACAAGTTTGCACCAACATTTAATTACATCACTTTAGGTGATGTGGAAACAGTTACTGCCAAGATTTCATTAAAGAATCCTTCATTTTCAATTTATTCACATTCAGCATTTTACTCAGTGTCCACAACTTTTGAGTTATAAAATGTACTTCTAGCCTCTCATTTCTGGCAACTTCCTTTAAAAGTTGATTTATTAATAATGCCAATTTTCTCAGCCAGCCAGTTTTAGAGCACAAGCAATGTTTACTATGGGGCTTTAAGGATTAGCCCATCTCATTTAAAAGTAAATTACTATGGTTGCTTTTATTTTAAAAAGAGTTTAGCCTTTAGTGTAGAGCTACAGCTTAGCATTTAAAGTCTCATATGGCAAGTATTAGATGTACATAAGTAAACTCAGATAAAACAAGCTTTAAATTACAACCAAGTGGACACTTCTGCAAGTTGAGGATTTGTACACATTTATTAGTTTTCCAACTTTAGACGAATAACCATGTTAAATTTCACATTAAGTCCTCATGTATCCAAGAACCTTTAAGGCTAAAGCTGGTCCTCTGCTGCCCCCATGTGTTTAATGTGACCATAAAGATGTAGACATGAAGGTCTTACTTTAAATGAATTTTATTTACAAGAGCCATATTTTACAGTGCAGATAGAGCCTTGAAAAGCTGTTAACTTCCAAGACTCCAATTTAATGAGACAGTCGACTCAATTACAGACAAAATGTACTTTAATCTGCATCCGATGAGTTCAAAAGGTTAACTAGTAACAACTTAAACTCAAACCATTAAAAAGTGGAAAAAACAGGTTCCGAGTTTAGAACATCACAGGTCTGTAGATCAAAGCAGGACAAGTGGTGATAAGACTTCTACATTTCATCTGAGACTAAAAGTCAACATTAAAACTGCTTGATTAACCAACACTACTTTAGCGTCTGATTTCAGGATTGAGTATATAAAAATACCTTTAAAAACTCTAAACATCTAGCGCAACTCCAAGAAGAGCAGGCCATGTTATTTGAAATTGTGGCACACGTCATTAAAAAAAGAAAAAAAGGACTGGTACAAAACTCTACATTGACATGGGCAGGGGGAGAAGTTAGTTAAGCTGCAATTTCGTTGGAGCGTCGATGAGGGAAACTTCAGAGTACCTGGAAGAGAAATAAGCATTTGTCAGACTGCATTAAATTACATGAAGTCAACGCAAAGCCTCCACAATGAAAGTTAGTAGCAGCCTACTTACTTGGGGCCTTTGTACTTCTCCCGAACAGACTGCTGGGCGTGCTGAGCAGCATTGAGACAAGTTTGGTGCAGATCCTCAATGCAAGGCATCAGCTCTTCAAGAGTGTAGCTAGTCATCTCGTTCAAGGACTTTGGCTGAGGAGGAGACAACTAGTCATGTGGCTTGTTTGCCCACAGAAGCCCAATGTTTCCCCATTTAGTGGAAACTGGATGTAAAGACTGAAGTTGTCTTTTTAACAGAGTTATGCACGAACATCCGAGATACAACATGCAAGACTAGTCCATCTTAAACTTACCCATGAGCCACCAGTCACTGTGTGGTTTGCCAGGGTGTAGGCCGCAGCAGCCGTCTGTGATGGGAGGTACTTCAAGAAGGGGTCTGAATCAACCAGACTGAGCTCCCCGAGGTACTGAAAACAAGTTTAGGGCTCAATGTTACATTAGCTATAAAATGCTTAAAGTGTCCAGACAGCAAGGCCAAATGTAAATTTCTAAATATTTTCTGCAAGCTCACCATCGCCAGACTCTCCACCTGTTTGTTAACTGACTGATTGAGGAAGTACTGTGTGAGAAACTGGTTGATGGTTGGAGCTGCCAGATCAAAGGAGAGCACTTTAAGCACCAGATGCTCCATTCTTAACACTTGCTTCTTTGTGTAGGTGTCATCTGTGATGTAAACAAACTCTGCCACCTCTGGGGGATAGATCTCTTCAAACTTCCTGCATTTGAATTAATAAATAAGTCACTTCATACAGCAGAAACACCTTTTAAAAAAAAAAATAAAATAAAATAAAAAAAAAACACTTTGAATAGACCAATTATAGAATGGGTACATACGAAGCCAACAGCATGGCAGCGGTTCCAACCAGCTGAAGCTTCCCCCTCAGGACAGACATTGAGGAGAGGAAGCGATCGATGTAGTTTACAGCCAGATATAGGGTCTCATTCTGGAGCTTGTACTCTTCTCCAACCTCGACCAGCCAGTCCACCAGAATGGCCCTCATGCTGTTGGTGATGTCAGGCTGCTTCTTCATGTAGCCTGCTTTAGGCCTGGTTTTAAGCTGGAGGAAAAAGAGTGAGTTACTTAAGAATCAACTTACAGGCAAAGTTTAAATGCATTTCTAGAAAGGCCTCATGACAAGCATATTATAACCGGCACGACATGGCTGAAATAATTGAGGCAGCAATGCAGTATGTAGCATTTCTCACCTCCATCTCCCTCAGGTACGTGTGGATTTCAGCAGCATATTCTGGGACCTCATTTACATCGACTTGTTTCTCCTCCCCCTCAACCACAGACATGTCCATGGGAGAGTCTGAAGTAAGAAAAGAGTTAACATTTAGTTCAATGAAAATATCACCTAAATAAAATGTCTGTCAACCACCATTTCTATAAAGAAACACATTGAGATTGTACATTTTAGAAATTAAGATAATATGCAACCAAGAAGAGTAATTGTCTCTTTCGCCATGCATTTACAACCCACCAAAGCTGACATCCATTGCTGAGGGCATATCAATGGTAGCCAGGGGCTGTCTGAGTCGTGCCACAGCATTGATTGTGAGGGTAGACTCATCAGGGATGGCCTTGGCTTTGACAGCATCCACCACTGGCTGTGGCTTCTTGATGCAGGCACCGTCAGGCTCATCCACATGGATCTGGAAAGCTGGCAGCTTGGCGGAGGGCTTCTCCGAGCAGCTTTTGCCCAAATCTTCATTTTTGCAGGACAAAGATTGTGACGATTCCTAGAAGCAGAAAAGTCTGTTCAGATGTTGTCTCACAAGAGGAAACTAAGCTGCAAGGCAGCATAAAAACACCACATTTGAAGAAACTAAAAGTGTTACTATAAACATAAAATACGACTTAAAGTTCATATCATACAAAAATGCAACAAGCATGAAGAAAAAATTAAATGGTAACGCAGAGGCAGGTTATTTGTATATAGACAGGAACAATTATTGCACAAGACACTAAATCTATTGCACTCGATTTTAAAGAAACTTGTCTTTAGTAAGATGTCAGAGAGCACTTGTTTAATGCAACAGCTCCCCCCCAAAAAAAGTGTTAGTCACTAGGGCAGGCGGGAGGACATTACGTACATACAGTTATAAATAAAAATCACAAGACAAGTCTGGAACTCTTATTAAAAACGTTGAATACAGCAGTAAGTGTAAAGTATCACTAATGGGGATATTAAAATGGCGGACAGTCTGGGTAACAGAAGTAGCACATTTAAATATAGGTAAAAGTTAAAAACACAAAACAGGTTAAATCTGCAGTGAGACCCGGCATGAGAAACATGCGAGATACCTGAAATTTGCCTCCCAAAAAACAAAAAAAACAAAAAACACACAACGGCACCCCCTTATTCATTACAGTCAGTAGCAAACACTAGCTCGAGCTAGGCGAGCCATTTAGCATTGCTGCCCCCAAACTGACCTGTTTCGTGCCGCGCTGGTTCTGAGTTTTGCTCCGCAGGTTGTTCTGCAGGGCTCCTAGGACGGTCCTGCTGCTGGCGGCTTGTTTCGGTGCAAGGTTTTCTTGGTTTTCGTTTGCAACCGCTCGGGGTTTTTGTGAGCCTCTCAGTCGTGACAGCATATTTTCTTGGTTATGAAACTCACTAGCCGCGCTTCCCAGTCCTCTATTAGCTCCTGACATGTTTCCCCTCAAACAAAACAAAACTGTCTCCGTTTGCTTAAGATACTACAGCTAGTATGAGCTCTTGTACGTACACAAATCAATGAAAACTTCAAATGATCGTGTGTGGAAGGTTCTATATGGAGGCTAGCATTAGCTGCTACCTTGCTGAGGAAGGTTAAAGAATCGTTGTTGAGATGGCAACGACACTTGCGGCGCTTAAATAAACAAAAGCACACAAACACAACAAAATGCACTGCTGGCAGTACAATTGCTATAATAGGTCAAATGTGTGCATCAAGTCGCCATACTCGTGAGTAGTTCCGAAATTTCTACCAACCTGCAAACAAGCAGCAGCTAGCCTCGATCCATATACACAGAAACATGCAGAGTAGAGTGTAGCTCTTTCTCAGTTCAAGTAGCCCGCGAGGATTGAAACGGACCAATCACAGGTCGCATAGGCAGTGACGTATTCAGATGTACGGGAGCCGGATTAGTACAGTCTTCACTTAATTGCAAAATCATAACCGGTTTGACACATTTGAACGTAAAAGCCGCAAACGTCAGAAGTAACAGCTGCGGGATAATGTCAGTGGTATTCAGAGGTTTTCAGTCTTTACTTAAGACTAGTAATACCACTTTGTAAAAATACTCTTGAACAAGTAAAAGGTTTGCATTCAAACGTATTAGCATCAAAATATACTTAAAAGTAGCAACAGTAAAAGAAGCCTCTGCATTATGCAGATTGGCCCATTTCAGCATCATATGTATTATATCCATGGATTATAATTATAGATACATTAATGTGTACGCATCATTAATGTTGCAGCTGGTAAAGGTACAGCCAAGTAGTTTTTCACATAAAGGAGTTTGCTTTGCTGTATTGGTGCATAACTTAGTAAGAGAAAACGCAATCAAAAATAAAAGCAAGTATTGCAATTAATCAAGAAACGAATAAATACCATATAAAATAAATTTGAAATGATTAAAATGAAAGAGTTGTGCCATTTTTAGAAGTGGTAGTTTTGTGCAGAAATGTGCAGAATTGTCCAAGGAATTTAATAAGACTCACAGTACAAAGTATAAAAGCAATATGCAATGTGAATATATTTATATAGAGATATAGGTACAGAAGTATCAGCAAAATATATTTAAAATCCTCATTATGCAGCATAATGGCCCCTGTTGGAGTTATATTATTATTACTGATGCATTAATATATTTAGGCAACATGTTGGTTCAGGTGGGGATTTAACCACTTTATGTACAGTTGATCTTTAATACTGATTTATAATTCATAAACTGAAACACCACAGCTGTCAAATAAATAGAGTAAAAAGTGCAATATTTCTCTCCTAAATATAGTGAAGCTGGAGTATGAAGTAGCATAAAATGGAAATACTCAAATTAAGAACTTGCTGTAATGCAGTTACAGTGATGTGGCACCTTAGAGTGGACTAAATTCAAATAAGTGTGAAGAGGATAGACATATAAATATAAAGAAAACAAGGATGGTAATTGATGTCTGGACTTCTTGCCAATCAAGTGATTGCAGATGTAATAATTGAATGAATTAGACTTTGGCGTGTTGTGTGGGACAATTATTAAACATTTGTTATATATGGCTCTTTGTATCATACAAGCGTTTTCTTCCTGGAGACTTTCATATTATGTTGTATTTCTTCACTATACTTTCCATCAGCCCCATGAATGACAAATCTTTCAATGGTTACAAAAAAACTCAATTTTTTATTACAAGAGGGGGGACTCACAGTGCTATTATAATAATGATATAAAAACATACAATCTGTGTGCTTTTAACTAGCTTATATTTCATCACTGATATGTCAAACCTCAACCAAAGCTTAGACACTAATAAAAAAAAAGCAACCTGCACTATCCTGGTAACCTTGTAGTGGTTTATTATTCACCAACCTTGTTTTTAGATGCTATTAAAATATATTATAAATATTTAAATACTGTACACCACAATTAGGACAAACAGTATCTAAATGACAGTATGACAACATAACACTGACACTGCTAGTAACTACCATACAACAGAACTTTTGTATTTACAATACAAAAATAGCACAAATAGACGCTCAAAGACAAGGAAATAAATAAATACCCTCTGATCTACAGGTTATCATGCCTCATTAAAAAAGTCTAACAGAGAATTTAAGTCATAATTATCGAGTATCTCCAGCAATGACGACACTTTGGTTTTCACATTCTGGCCTTTGAACTTGAATTTGTCGATGAAGAGGTCTGTGATCATTCCTACAGGAAAGAAAAAATATGTATTAGTTACCACCAGCCAACAAGCTCTACTTCATAATGCCAGGCTCTCATAGTAAAACTTTACTGTTGGGTGAGAAATCTAAAATAAAAACACTTATGCATCACTAGGGACATTTTAATTTAACATTTTTCTATCATTTTGCTTGTGTTAATGCACAAAGGCATACATTTTGGCAAGGGTGTGAGTTTTTTTTCAATATTGAAAGTTCAACCTCAGCTTCCATAGTAGGTCAATAATAAACTGTGTAGCCAAAATACAGACACAAACCATGCAATCAGGCTTTACATTAAGAGCCCTGGCTTCAACATTGTGGTTTATACTATTTTCCACCATTGTCTCATGTTTGCCCATTCATGGTTTCCACTAATGCTGCTGTATCATGTGTTTGTAATTAGCAACAACATTGATTTTACATCAGACATGTCCAAGACTGTGAAAAGAAATGTCCCCCTAGCATTTAGTAAACAGAAAATAATTCAATTATTGTGTCTTCATAAAAAACAATGGCGACATTATGTAAAGAAACTGGCATTTAAAGGTTTAAAAGTCTGAAAATGAATGAATATTTGATAGTTATGATCAGGACAGGTGTTGCTTAAGAGATGTATGTTAGTGAAAGGGAAAAATAATATTAATAAAGAGTATTTTTTTTTTCAATGTTGTTGCTAATCACATATATATCCCAGACTGTAAAAAAAATAAGCATTTAGAAGACAGAAAATAATTACATTTTTGTGTTTTTTTTCTTCCCATAACAACAGTGGCATTATATAAAGAATTGGCATTTTAAGGGTTGAAATTCAGAAAATTTATGAATAGGATAAGCGTGTCAGAGAAATGTAATGATAATACTGCACCATAAAGTCTCTCAAGGTGCGCTGGCTGCTTCTTGTACTCCTCGAGGAGATTAGTGGACTCATCCAAGATGTTGCGATACTCTGGGATGAGGAAGTCAGCGGTTCCCTCATGGACCTGAAGCTCCTACCAATCACAGAAAAATAGAGAGGAAGTGGAGGTAAGTAAGTGTTGAGAATTTCTCAAAAAGCCTTTCAACAGCCCAGAGAGAACCAAAGGTGGGCTTGTGGGCAAACACAGTGAATGTATTCAAATAAGAGATGATTCAGGGTGGATCTTTCCTGTAAGACGACACATTTAACCAACACGTACTTTAAGTGCATCGATAAGCTGAACCTTTCTAGCCAACAACAACTGGTACTCCAGCTTTGGATGTATCATCTTCAGGGTGTGGCTCACAGAGTCATCATTGATATCTGGAACATTAACAAACGAACAAAAAACATTTAATTGAACCAAATTTAACTTGGAATTTATTTGTCAGCAGATTCTGAAAATGAAAAATGAAATGCACATACCATATGAAATGTTCAGATTGATTTTCCTCTTGGTGGCTTCTTTAGAGAGAACATCACTCAGTATGGAGATGGTAGAGATGTTGTCTGACTTGAAGTGACCCTCCCCTTTGCTAAAATTACAAATAAATTAAAATATTAGATTTTTAAGTAAATTATAACACGAATCCCTGCCAAATTAGTGGAAAAAATGTAAAACATAAATAAACATTTCTAGGGGCCTCAGACAGGAAACGTTATAAGCCCTCGTCAATTATCTCATAATCTCTACACATCTATATAAAATCCTAAAAAAGCCTTTCTACTGTGTGCTTGTATTTACCAGTAGGTGGCTTCAAGCTGTGTTCCAAGGAAAGTGTTATGGAAAAAGAAAGCGATGCTCTCTCCTGCCGGTGTTTTCTCAGGCACCTCTGGCAAACAAAAGACCACCCAGGAGTGGATCTCAGCAAAACTGAACTGTCCAACCAGACTGAGCCTGTTCATGGGCCTGTATGACAGACAGAGAGACAAAGAAAGATGTGTTTTGTGAGGTCAAAATCACGAGTAAAAAAAACTGATGGATGATACGAATGTCACATGATCTCATTTTGATGATAAAAAATTAAAAACAAAACATAGTTCTCGGCAACCTGTTGGCATTACGATAGAGCTTCACTAAGATAACTGGCCAGCATTTGGTGTGGGACATTGTTTTAAATGTCTTCTTTTATACAATCTAACAATGAAATATTATTTCTTTGTATAATTTTATGCTGTATTTCATTTTTTAGATATATTGCCTATTTCGCTTCATTAATCTAAACATATCTGATGTAGGCCGCCATTCAGAAGTCTGAAACCAGGCGACCACTCCGGCCGGATTGACATTTACCTAATTCTTTGGTCATCAAAACTAACCAAACCTTTGCACAGAAAAATCGGAAAAAGGATTTAAGAAAGCTTTGAGTTAGGATTTGATTACTGAATTCAAATCCCAATCTAAATTATTAGAATCTTCTTAATCTCTTATGGAAAATAAAAAATTCAGATTTAATCCATTTCAGATTTTTTTCTTGATTTGTTCTTTACCTTTCTTGGTCTATGCTGTGTGTCCGCTGGTGCAGGGACAGAGGTTTGATCTGGTACTGGCGGACCTGGCATGTCTTGGGTTGCAGTCTGGGGGTGATGTAAGCCTGCAGTGTCCCATACTGTCCCTCGATGGACCTCACCTAGAACAGGATGAAACATCATCTTTCTGCGGTGCATCAGTAAATAGTTTGAGCAAATGGAATATGTGGCTACAGGAATGTTTCTACTTTTGGTAAAGTGATTGATGCAATGAGCACAAAACCCACCTGAGTACTGTCTGTGACTAGGCCAACTATGGTATTGTAGCTTTTTATCAAAGACATAGGAGTAACACTATGCAGAGTTTTGATGCAAGTGTTACCTTGAGCTCAAGTCTGGTAGTGTTAGCCTGACATCTGTACGTGGCCAGGAGGAAGTTCCCATTAGGCTGCTAGAGACAGAATAAATAAGTCAGAGCTCTGGGAGCAGGTTCATGACCTTTTCTCTGTCTTTGTAGAAAGAGTTTACAAAGTTCACCTCTGAATCACATTCACTGAAACTGACAACCGCTGAGTTCTTATCCACATCCAGCAGGTCAATGGGGACGTCACTCTGCATAGAAGATTCATCTTTAAGTTACATTTTGCATGTTTATGTCTGCAACATGGAATCGAGAGCATGATTTATTATGAGGAGAGTCTGTAGACACCAGAGGGATTTATTAATGCACAGACCTGGAGCAGCAGATTATCGATGGCGGTCTGCACCTCAAGTGTGAGGCTGTAGCTGGCATCGTCCTCGCAGAGGGTGAACTTGTCATTGATGCTGAAGATGGGCACAGCAGAGACGGCTGTGCTCGACTGAGAGGTCTGCTGGTACTGCTCACGGCCCTGCAGGACCTTAACCTGCAGCTGCTCCAGCTCTGCCCTGGAAGGGAACAATATTGAAGGTGTACTTAAACCATTACATTGTGAGTCAAACACATTAAAAAGGCACAAGAACATACTGTATAATGAGAAAATTAAGGGCTTTTTTGTGGGTACCTGAGTGCTTCGACTTTGAACTGGATCTCCTTGCTCATTCGGACCTCGTCTCCGGGGCCGGCCTCAGCTTTCTGCGGCTCAGTGGTCAAACCAGTCACCCACCCTGAAAGAGGTGATGACAATAAAGCGGAATCTTCTGCACATGTCAGATCTCCTTTAAGTACTTTACATTAACTGTTGGGTTTTATGAAACCTATACAACATGTCAGACAGTCCCAGAAAGTATTGTACATCTTTCATGAAATATGAAGTATTGCAGGTACGGATAGTTTGATAGGCAGAACAACAAACACATTTTCTTTTCTGAGAGTAAATTTTGGAACACTAGGTGCACTGTTTTTAATTGTTTTTAAATCCAACCTGTGTAAGTGGCCGTCAAAACCTCATCATAAGACTCCTTTCCCACGCAGCCACCCTGGATGGAAGTGATGCTCTCTGACAACACCTGAAGTCAGGAAAGAAAGGAAACTTTAGCCATGAACGATCAGTAGCAATCATGTAATACAATCTAAGAAAAGGCCAGAAAGGTATCAATGCAGGGAAAGTATACTGAATACTATCTTATAAAAATGCAAGCAAGTGTTACCTTGAATAGATCTGGGTACGAAAAATCAACTGACATCCATGATCGGCTTTTCTAAAGTGTTTCTGAACAGTATCATGCAGCATAGTATGGCTGCATGATACAGACAAAATAAAACAAAAATCATAAACTGTGGCTAAACGTTACAATATATACCGTATTTTTCGCACTATAGGGCGCACTGGATTATAAGGCTCACTGTCAATGAATAGTCTATTTTCGATCTTTTTTCATATATGAAGCGCACCGGACTATAAGGCGCATTAAGCGAAACAAACCAGTCAGATAAGTCAAACTTTATTAAACGTGTTCACAAAAACTCTCAACATTGTTCAAACGTTAATGAGCATATTCACAATAACTCCCAACCTTGTTCAGTTGTAACACGTAAAATACAACACAATACACTCACTTTTTCAGTTCATTCCTCGTCCACAAATCCCTCAAATTCTTCATCTTCAGTGTCTGAGTATAACAGTTGGGCAATTACGGCATCCAGCATGCCCGGATCCCTCTCGTCATTATCCGAGTCAGTGTTGTGCGTGCGTGACTGATAGCCTTGAGTTTGAAGTCCGCGTCGTAAGCGTGTCTCTTGACAGGCGCGATTTTGGGGTCCTTATACACACACACGCTGTAATATTATGGTGAAGCACAGTATGTATTACTCCGCGACGCTCCTGACCACGGTAGCCGTAATGCTGCAAGCGGTGCAGCTTTGTAGTTTACCAAAGTCGTACTAAAACATTTTGACTGAGCGCCGTGAGCGCCGTGTACCACACAAAATCGCTTCGAGGTCAGTAAACACAACCAGAATTAATCCATATATAAAACGCACTGGATTATAAGGCTCACTGTCGTTTTTTGAGAAAATTAAAGGCTTTTAAGTGCGCCCTATAGTGCGGAAAATACGGTAGTTGTGCTAGGCATAAACTCACATGTTCAAAGCGTAATGTGGGCTCATTGGCACTGTCGAAACCATAGACCTCGACCGTCCCGTCATCCCTGCCCACCAGGATGTCATTCACTCCGTCTCCCACAATGTCATAAGTGTCGATACAAAGAATTCCTGATGGGAGACAGAAGAGTGTAAATCTAGGACGATGGTGCAACTAACATATTAGTGATTTGTTTAATTTGAATTGAGTTGAGTTTAATTTTGCTAAAAAATGTGAAACCCTTGTGTAGTCTTGTAAACAACATACCTCCTTTCTTTTTGTCGTTGTCGATCTCCCATTTGGTCGCAGCTGAGCCCTCACCGATCTGGACCAACCCTATTTTGCCATCTGTAGTTCCATAGAGGATTTCCTCTCCTGTACACAAATCATTGACGTTATGTTTGATCCGTTCCATATGAAGCTGTCTTATGTTTTATTGCTCTAGTACACAGCACACAGAGGTCAACTTGCCACCATCTTTGTTGTACAGTTCCAAGACAGATGGAGGGCCAGGGACTTCAACGTCATAGGAAAGCTCAGATCCCTAAGAACACAAAAAACACATAGAACAATGAATCTAATAATTTTTTTTGAGGTAAAACAACTTCCTGTATCAAAATCAGAACAGCAAATATGATCTTAGTCTACCTGCAAGACTCTGAGAACCCGATCTTGGCAGGCCAGGACCGGGACGAAGCGAGTCAGGTTTTCTGATGAAAAACATGTGATATCATTGATTTTGTCTCCAGAGAGGTAGTAGTCTTGGTCCTTGCAGTCACAGTAGTGGTTGTAGATGTAACTCGCGCACACAAAGAGGTCAGCGCCGGAGACATGCCTGGAAAGGAGATACCCAACACTGCTCAAAATAGTGTAAATCAATACAGTTCTGCATGAGCCAACCAAGCAGTGCAAGTTAATCGAAAAGGGGAGAAGTGGCTCCTACATAGCGTTAATGCTCTCAGTGAGGTTGGCTTCAAAGGTGAGGAACTGTTTGCCTTTCTTGGTGAATCCTCGGACCTGAGAACCAGAACAAACAAAGATCTTCTCCTGTGGAGTTCCCACAGCTCCTCCGAGGTCCAATTTGGCTATTTTCTGCCCTGGAAGTGTTTTAAACACGGGCTGAAACAGAGAGTCAGATTTCTTTCTATTAGAAACTGAAATTGAACACATTAAGGTCCAACTGACTGTACAATAAGGAAATAAAAATCTTAAACAGCTCACTCACCACTGCTTCTCCCTTCTTCATTCCAAAACAAGTTAGTATACCATCATGATCAGCAACAGCAACCTGAACCAGCCAAGAATCATGATGCTGTATTATGAATGAATGAATGAATAGTATATCCTGTTTGTTTGCAATGTAGTTCCATAGGTATACTGTATGTCAATACTTTTTCTACTGCTTTTGGCAAGTGTGTCCTTATCCAATCTTTAAATGCATGCCC
>CALSBV010000271.1:2751038-2785308 GCA_943590825.1 Bovichtus diacanthus
ATATACCATGTGTATTTATTTATTTGCATTGTCCCTTCTCTCAAATAAACTAAACTAAACAGTTGAATCAAACCACAATACACAGCCACAAACTCTAATAAATCTAGGTTAGTGGTAAAGCTCAGGCATTATTCTGACAGATTAATACCTTTTGGGTTGCCTTTTTTCCTAGTGCTGGAAGCAGCCTCATAGTTTTCTGGGAGGTCACACCAACCTGTGAGGACATAGCAGAGGCAAATGTAGAGCAACAATTGACAGTTTAAAAAAAATAATAAAATAAAAAAAAGTTACTTGAGGGAAACACACTGAAGTAAATGTTCAAAAACCCAGTGCTCGAATAAAACACATATAAAGGAGCAACATAAAGAAAACAAACCCCCGTCTGTACTTGGTGTTACCTGAATATAATCAACTCGATTAAGGTGGATCTCCATCTCCCTTCTCCACCGGTGTTTTTATTTCAGGGGGAAAAGTATGGTGTAAGTCTTCCAGATAGGTTATACAGTCATATAACTACAGGGATCACCTAAAGTCATTCACAATTAGTCGATATATTTCCATCCGAATTACAAGACGTTGGTGATGGTGAAGAGAGATTAACAGAGATTAGCTCGACGTGCTAACGTTAGCTAGCAAGCTAATTAGCTAACACGATATATTCGCACGCCAACTGTCTACTGTGGTGAAAAGATATCATCTTTCACTAAATCTAGCGAGCGACATCAAAGCACTTGAAGCAGGCCACCGTCTGTATATGTTTTTAAACCGAATTAAAACCTCTGTTAATGCGTATAGTAGTTCAAATTAGGCAGAAACGTCCAGGACCGGGTAAACGCAGCGCCCGTTGTCAATGGCAACGCTTCAGCCGTAACAAACTGTGATGTCATTGGATGAGAATGAATGTCAGCGATGGAAGCTGTATCCTGATTGGTGGACTCGCAAAGATACTCTTAGGATAGGCTGCAGTTCAAGACAACCACTCAGCCATACATTCTACTTTCGTTAAGATTATAATGTTCAGCTTTTGGAAATGTGTTAATTCAATAATATATTAATAAGTGAGGTTAAATGAAAAGTGATTTTGTACTGGAGTAGCCTACATTATATTGAGTAGTTTACATTTTTTTGTTCTCACTATTCCCTTACATTAAGGGCAGTATTTATTATTATTAGTACTAATAACTTATTTTTTTGAATCTCATTATGTTATGGTAACGAATATCCACACTATTAGGATACATTGGAAATCCTTTGGGGTTTCTTACCTCTCCTGCACAATGTATGCTGTGTTGGTTGTAATACTTTTGTTTTCATCACTTCCTTTGTGCTAATAAACTAGACTAAAGTAAATTGTACATGTGTATCAAATAAATTGGACACTAAGTGTATACACATGCTTGCAAATTGTGATATGTGCTTGGTGGATGGGTGCAACATCGGCGAAGAACCCCTTAAATACACAAACAATTTTTTTATTTATGGAAACGGCCTTGGCGGAGGTCTGTGCTCTCCGAGTGGCCTTTTAGTTTATGATGTGTTTATTATGAGGCCAAGATTAACTACAGTAATCAAACCAAATTATAACCTCAAACTACATTCCTGTTCTTTAATATTTTATTGGTTTAATTAAGAGATCATTTTATTCTTGTCATAAAAATGTGGTTTGTCTGTAGGCAAATGAACACATTTAACATGGCAGCAAAATAAATCAGAACATGCATTAAGCAAAAAAAACTACATAGCAACAAATATATGAAGCAAATTCAAAACAGTTCGCAGACTGAGAAACAAGGTGAGAATGCACCAAAACATGACAGGCATTGTGCAACTCATTCGAAATATATCCTACAGCAAAATGTCTGGTACCTTAAAATATTCTATAAAATACAGCAGATATCTTGTTTCTCAATTCAACATCCATTTTGACATCATACCTACATAGATTTTCAAGTTGTTAAAGAGTGAGTTGATGGCATTGATAGAGTACATTTAAAGTTAGGCATTTAGACAAATCAGAGCATTTGATGCTTTGCACATTAAAAAAGAAAAAAAAAAAAACTAAATTGGACCATGTAGAAACTGCAAACAAACCCCATCCTCCATTCATCCAAGCACAACATGATCATTAAAAAAGAACATTTTTAATTATGTATAAGCACATTTTCATTTAAGTTACTAATCTCAGAATGTTAATGTTTCATAATAGAATAAGTGATTTTTATGAATAAATAAGGACATAAAAAGGAAGAAAAAAAAACAGCCAGTACATACAGATCACAGCTGATGTCTATTGAGCTGCATTCAGTGAACGTAACAAAGTGAGGGTGTCCACCGCTTGAATGAGGTCACATTAAGAAGATGGGGAAAGAAACATCACCATGAGACTTCAGTGCATTACTGGCTGCTCTTCAACTGTACTCAAATATACAGAGAAGTTGGAGCACAGACTGTAAAGTTGACATTCAAAAAACAGTTCCTTCTGTTGATGGCAATGTCTGTCCTCATCAAAGTTTAAGTCACATCTTAAAATGGTGGAAAAACAAAACATAAAGAAAACAAAACTTTTATGTAGTATAATCAGACCCCCGTGGGGGCGAGGCGGCTGATGAAGGCGATACTGCTGAGGCACATCTTCCTGAAGAAGGCGGGGCAGGCAGGCTTCATGATGAAGTGCTCCAGGAGAATTCGCAGCTCTGTGAACAAGGTGCTGGGGTGGAAACAGATACATTTAATACTCAAATCTGACAGTGCAGTAAAGTCAAGTCTAAGGTTTTACATTTCTGAATAGCAGACCTGTAAATAAGATTGCATATCCTTTCATGTAATTCTACCTCAGTTTTACATTGCCCAAATATCTATGTCTTAGTTTATATCTTTGCCTATCATTTTGCTAAGTCTGTGTGTATATTGAGAGCATGTGTCCATTCAGTAAATTATTTGTGTTACATCAGATTATATTCTACTGAAAACAACTAGTTTAGTACATTTGTTTAGTTTGAATCAAATTGATGTGCATAGGAAAATCTCTGAACTGCAATAATTAAAATTTTCTCTTCGTCTTTCTTCTGCAGCAGCTTTACTGCAACATGTTTTATTATGCTGTATTACAATATATTGGTATGTTTCTTCACTAGGGCTGTAAAAAGTTTGCATATTGCATATTTTTGTGCATTATGTCCATGACACCGCTTCCTAGTTGGTGTGGCACACCGTTTTCGAGCTGAACTTTTGTCATATGTCCTGTTTCGATTTATTCCTGTCGCTCAGTTTGAAATCGCTGCAGTGGACAAGGAACGGCTGATTCGTGAAGTTTAAATGAGGAGAATTACTGGCTCCCATGGATGCAAATTACAGACATGTGTATGGCTCCAAACATGCCATACTTTTAGGTGTTTTCATTAAATTTTTATTTCAAATTAATCTTTAGTGTGAAATTATGAATGTTTCAGGTAACCAGCAGATAAAAACTTTGAGAATTTTACAGTATGCTTCAGCATTTCTTTACCCCCGGATTCTGCAATAATAACTAGATTGTTGAATATCATCATTTACACAAATACCTGTGTCTTGTGACAATATTATTCAACATCTTACCGGCAGTATGGGTTTCTTCTAGATGTGTAGCGGAGGGTGAGGAATCGGTAGTAAATGAAAGGCAGCAGCAAGCTCCCCTGGCCACTGTCAAAGAGACAAAGTGAAAACTGACATTACACAATTGTTCAATAAAAAATAACATTAATAAAACACTTTATTTGTTGAGCACTTTTCAAAAACATTGTTAATATTAATTGATATTGCAATACAAGGAACACCTGTATAATCTAATGCAATCCAATACAATGTCTTTCTGGCCTCTTTGTACCTCTGTAGGTTGCCTTAAAAATTTCTATACGAGAGTGATGAGTGACAATTATTGTTGCTGATACGCACTGGTAGTCGAGATACAATTCAATAAAACTGATTTATGTGGTTAATTTGATAACGGGGATTTAGAAGATTACATTTCCGTGCTCTTTAGTGTGACCTTAAAAGTGTTTGACAACATGGAAAACCGGTGTGTTTAGTTGCTCATTATCTGTCTGAAGTATTTTTGGCAACACAAGATTGAAAAACTGTCGAAGAACACTATCAGTACTTCCACAATGTACCCTTTATCCACCAAAGTAGTGTGTACATTTTTAAACACCTGCTAAAAAAATAGGTGATAAGACTCCTTTCCCATCGGCAGGAGACAAGTATGCCTTTCTGTTTTCTGCTAATGAGTCACGTTCAACATCACTTACGTGCCGGAAAGCAGGTTAGTAAACAGTAGATATAAAGTTACGGTTGTTACTCCTTTTTTATATCTGTTATTTATTTAGTCTCTCTTTCAAACTCTCATGTCACAACAGTGGAAAGACAAATACAGTTTTGATGAGATTTAAGTTGTTTATGTCAAGTTTAAATTAAAATAATTGTCTGAATCCCTGCTGATTTATTATATATTCACTTCAATGCGTGTCACATAGCATCGCGCTGGAAAAAAAAGGGGCGAAAATTAGCGCGTCCACTCGGCTGTCATGTTTCCATCACTGCCGATCGGAGATCGGGACTGAATGCCAATTGTTACCTTTCCCACCGAAGACAAAAGCCAGGCATTAGAGGGTTTTTGTCCAGTGGGAAAGAAGCTGTAAGGTCATTGATAGATAATGTAATTAATGAATAAAATATTATAGTAAGGATCTGAAATGTCTCTTTACAATAAAAAAAGAAAGAAAGATTTTTTACTTGTGCACTTACCTGAAGAGCATAAAAGCAGTGGCTGGCATCAAGAAGATCTCATTGCATGCGATGAACTTCAGGATGTTCTGTTGATTGGAAGTAAGTTTGTCCAAAAGGTTTCTGATGAACATCAGACTGTTGGGGCCCACAGACTGCAAAGAAAGATTAAAACATCAGAAGCTGACAACAAAGCTGCAATAAGTCAAGCAAAGGGTAATCTAACTATCAATAATCAGCTTTATTAGATTTTAAAGCGGAACTTGGGTCTTTGTGCAACGGCTGGCTAACTGAGTAGATAATTAAAACATCACTTGGCTGGTGGTCCTTTTCTACCTGGGGGTAAAGCAAAGTTGAGCAAAGTGCTTTCTGTCATACATGTTCAACTATCAACATTAAGAGTCCCAGCAGGTGCTGCCTCATACTCACGTCAAGGACTTTCTTTGTGTAGGTAGTTGCGTGAAGCAATGAAAAGAGGAAGACTGGGAAGATGCTCACTGGACACAAGTGTTAAGGATCAACATAAAAAGACAGAAAATAAACATCCCACAATGAATTAGTGCAGTTATTAGAGTCGCATAATTTTTTGACAATGATATGCCTAAATTATTAAAATCATGGGATCGTCATGGGACAAATTAGAATCGCTGAGTAAGAATTTCAATCAGATTTCCAGCACTATCCAGTTGTATTTTCCCCATATTTGAAGGTGAAAGGATACTTGTGATGGGGTAAGAGTTGACCAGGATGAGTGAGTAGAGCAGGTAATGACAGCTATCCTCCTGAAGAGCCTGGGCCAGGAAAGCTCTGCTCAGCTGAAAGCGTGGAAGCCTTTGATGCAAGCGGAGTGCACTGGTGAGGGCATTCGCTAACAAGGCTCGCTGATAGAAGTTAGCTGCTGCATAGGGTCTGAAATACACATACAGTCACAATTATTCAGACCCCTATTCAGGCTGGGAGAAAGGAGAAAAGGGTGAAAGGAGTGTGTTGATGATGTGCTGTCACTGAATGTACTCACCCTAAAATCGGTAGAATAAACATTACGGAGCAGTAGACGGTGAAGAGTCGTGAAAGCCACATTGCAGTTTCTAGTTTGTTACTCATTAAAAATTGCTGTGGAAGAAAGAAAAATCACATTCAGGAGTTTTTGGCACATAAAAGTTGAAGGAAATGTGATGCGAAGTGCGAACCTGCTCCATCACTTATAATATAACAT
The DNA here is from genome assembly GCA_943590825.1 of Bovichtus diacanthus. Lineage (NCBI taxonomy): Eukaryota > Metazoa > Chordata > Actinopteri > Perciformes > Bovichtidae > Bovichtus > Bovichtus diacanthus. The sequence continues at coordinate 2,757,013 of CALSBV010000271.1, forward strand.
GATGGGTGAAGAGTGTACAGTGTTTACTGTGCTAGCGTTTTAGGCAAAGTGCTGGGACACCATCATGACAGGATGGGTCTTCTGTTGTCCCATGTTTACTGACAACTGTGTGCTGAAAGGCTCAGACCTCCACTCATGCGCTCTCTTTTAGCATAAACCAGCCAGACTCAAAAACAACTTAATTCAATCTAGGAGTTATTTTACTTCCGTCTCATCAAGAGAGACATGATGCAGCTTTGCAGTTTACTATCATAGAAGACTAAGTAAACCTGAAAATGTTCACATTAGAGAAGATGGCACCTTTGAATTTGTGGAATTCATGCTTGAAAAATGACAATCAATTAAGCGATTATCAAAGTGATTGACTAATCACTGCAGCTCTAAAATAAATATTTCAGGAAGATGTGCTACACTGATGCAGTGATGAATAAAAAAAACATCTTCACTTTCAGATAAGATGAAGCTGTGTAAATAGTTGACACAATAACAAGGAACACCTGCACAAAATAATGCACTGCGCTGAAATAAATACCACCTTTGAGTAACTTGTAATATTTCATTTATGATGAAACAATTTTAATTAGGCTCTGAATACTGAAGTTTACAAACACTTTGGATGACTCTCTGTAAAGGGTGTAGAAACCTCCAGAGCAACAGAAGACATTGTTCCATTGTTTGTGTAGGCTGAGTTGTACTCCTTGTGACAAGTATCTTTGTATGAAGAATCAGCAGTGCACCTACAAGTGTTTGGATCAAACAGCCAACTTACCACAGGCCCTAACTGGGGAGGAGGACTTTGTTGGTTTGTGTCAGCCATCTTTGGGAGTGTGAGTTACTGTTGGGGGAAAAAAATAACACCATGAAGCTCACAAGTCACTATTTACAATCCTTTCCTAGGGCTGCAACTTCTTTATCAGATTAGCCATGCTACTGTCTTTCTGTCAGGAAAACCACAATTTCACAAAGCGGCATATTTAAATTGAGTCTAACAAACAGTCCAAATCCTTAATATATTACAATTCTACTCCACTACATTTCAGAGGGAAATAATGTATTAATAATAACAACAACAAACTATAATATGTTTATTAATAATAATAATTTGACAGATTTAGTTACTAATTACTTCACAAATTAAGATTTTTTTTTATATAAACATACAATATAACATTCACAGGAAAAATGTTCTGCATTGAGTGATTTAGGAAATAAGTAGCTATTTTGTCCCTGATTATACTTAGCGTACATACGTTTATTTGATTAAAATGTTAAATGCAGGACTTTGACTTGTAACAGAGTAGTATTACAGTGTGGTATTAGCACTTTTACTTGAGCAACCAACAATACATGACTTTTAATTGCAACAGAATATTATTACAGTGTGGCATTTACTTAACTAGCATGTTGAACGCAGGACTTTTAATTGTAAAAGAGTATTATTACAGTGTAGTATGAATACTTCCTCCCCCACTGGTTAATAGCTTTACTATTTCAGCTGAGAAAACTAGGAAGACACTATGTTTTTAACAGCACAATTGTTGGGACTAACCGTCATAGAAAAAACAGCATAGAAATAAATTAACTATTATATCAATAATTTGCTAAAAACGATGTGGAATATATATCGCTAGCTCGGCACTAGCTCACCTAGCCGTCGCTACTGTGGATAAGTAATGACTACTTTATTAAATGGAAAACCGATGCAAACGGAAAATACTTAACTGTTACGCATTACTATTGATTAAAATGGATTAGTCCAGACAAACGTATGTTAATACTCAGTTAAGACTTATATCAGTGGTTTATTAATGCTAATGCTAACGTTAGCGGCAGGTGGCTCTAGAATATTCTGTTACCATCGTTACTAGCATGTGAGCTAAACCCTCCGCTAACGTTAGCTACCTCGCTAGCCCTGGTTACGCTAGCCCACGTTAGCTGTTTAAAGGAACTCGTACAGAATGAATACTCTTTGTTGATAAAATATACAGCAGTATTAAAGCACACAGCTTACCAGTGTTACAGCGTCGAACCGTTACGTTGCGTGCTAGCTTGAAATTGACAGGCTGCTGGTCATCACACTGAAGTAAATGATCAGCTGACCTTCCGGAGCAACAAGGAAAGTACCTCTCGCGATATTTGAGGAGGAAAGCTCCTGGATCACAGACAACACTCTCCTCTAGTGGTAAAATACATGAGCTGCAACAAGACCTGCTCTTTTGGATTTGCACCTTATTGTTATTATAGATTTTTATATTTGTGCAATAGCGGCCCTGAACAATCTGCCTCACTGACATTGTGGGGAGCTGGGATAATATGGATGCATACATGGGTTTTGGTGCACTGCACTATATCTGTATTTTGCCATACATATATATGTTGCTATCTGTATGTTCATGTGTTGCTACGTGTATATCTACTGTATTTGAAAACAATGTCCCTCTGGGACAATAAATTGTATTCTTTGTATTTGTAACATGTATACATTATCCAGTACTGTCAAACGTAAATGAAACAAGGTGTATAATGTAAATAGATGCAAATAACATATAGTATGTATAGAAAGTAACTTAATACATATACACTATTTATTCCAGCACTCTTGGTACATTGTATTTTCTTGTTGTTCATATAGGCTATATATTTAACTATTTTCACCTACTTGCCTGTACATAATGGCTATATGTTTATGTTTACTAATCTCTGTTTTATTAGCTTTACTGACATTGTTTTAGCTATACAGTCTGGAAACCAGAGTCAATACTTTACCAATACAGCTGACACTTAAGATGATTAATAAGGTATGGATGTGCTAAATAATGTCTTAGTTTTTACATATGTAATTTAGTTTTGTTAAATTAATATTTATATTATTTAACCATTTATTTCGGTAGTAATTTACATCTTTGTCAAGACAGACCTATGTACAAAAAAAGAACATCTACAGAATGCAATGTAGAAAAACACAATTCAAACTCACAATCGACAAATTAGTTCCACATTTAAGAAAACATCACATTCAGAGCTCCTTAGAGAACTTTAATGTTTTGGTGTCTTCAAATGAAATAAACGATTTTACCTTAAATGTTTTGTCTGTAAGAAACATAGTATTTAAAACTAGTTATTCAGTTTGAACATGTGCTTCAGCAGTCAAGTGTTTAACACTGATCTTAGCAGTGTTTTTAACAGATAGTCTTTTTTAGTTTAAATAGATTATCTTTATTTGCTCATATTCTGCTTTTCTTTCCATTCCATTAACTAAGCACAGCAGAGATTTTGAATGTATCATTTCAAAAGAAAGGAGATAAAAAAATGTATATTTGCAACATTCTGCTGCTTATATGCTGTTCAAAGATGGAGGATGGCATGTTTGTTTTTTGGAAAAATGGACAACTAAAAGATACTTAAAAAAAACTAAGCACTAATTGCAGGGATCAGCTAACAAGACAGTTATAAGTCCTCATCAACTTTATCTGTTGTGTGTTATTGCACTAAAGGCTATTGTTAAAATCTACAGTTTATGTTCATATTTATGAGTATCTCATGCGCATCACATTAGACTCACAGCTCGAGGAGAAAACTGTGCGCATGCGCAGGGGTCAACACCCACGTTTTAAGAGAACATACTCCTCTTTTTTAGGTTCAAGAACTATAGCATACTTTTTGTAAGAAAAAAATTGCGCTTTCTGACATTCAAATAAGACATTAAGAATAACAGATTTGTCCAATATTTTAAATGTGTTTATGCTTCATTGAATTATGTAAATGTTATGTTAAGGGCTGCCACAAGAGGGCGCACTCGGCTAGACTATAATGTTTCCGCAGTTTGGCTTATAGCCTGTGTTGGATGATTATTTTAGCTTTAAGTGCACCTTATTTGGGCGCAACATGTTTTAAAATATTACATCTGACTGCTGCTGTAGCGCATATATCCGCAGATTATTGGCACGAGTGTCGCAGGATGATGTGTTTGCTGCAGATGCCATTTGAAAATATAGGCAGTGTAAGCACTGTAGAATCTAATTATTTCTTTGCAAAACCTAATTAGGCATTAAAAAAGGTTAACGCCAGCGCCTGAAACGTTTTTGTTTAATAATCCCATTACTGACGGCTCATCATGTATAAAATGGTGCAGGAGGACACTAAGTTTCCACTTGTTAAAGGGAATCTCTGAGAAATAGTCGCAGATTTTTTGACACTATCTGCGATTGGGAATTAGGGCTTGTAATTAAACTGCGGAGACTCAACAAAGCACACAGAGTAAGTAAGGCTGCAGCGTCCTGCCTTGCATGCATTTTCTATGTTTAATTTATGATTCTGCCTGCTGCAAAAAAATAATGTCTCTATATTCTGTTTTTTTTCCCTTCCTCTTTACAATGTCGTCTAATTTGTCGGGCATGACAGAACTCGTCAAACAGGCAGCGTACAGTGAGAATAGCTTGATGATTTTTTAAGCGTCAGCTCCTCTCGGACCATTACCAGTCACTAGAGAGCTCAAGGTGAGCATTTAAATGAGACAACATTTCCAGCCCGAGTTTTAATTTGACCAGGCTTCTGAGGAGCAACTGTTAGATCCCGAGACACGTATTCAGAGAGATAAATGTGTCCAGAAATACTGTATTATGAAGAGGTACAGCAGATAGAATATTAAAGGGATTTTACAGAGATGCAAAATACTCACCCATGTCGTTTAGGAGTGCCAGAGCAATATTACCGAGGGAATATGAGATCATTCTGACATGCAAAAGGTTTAAAAGAAGAAAAAAAAAAATCCTGTTATTGATCTTCTGAAAATAGATCTTTTTGAATCGTATAGGCTGATTATAATGAGTATAGACCATTAAATAATGTACAGTGTTGGGGATGTATTGAAAGGATAACCCACTTGAGATATCAGCTTTTTCTTCAGACAATTTCGAGCAGTTTCGAGATTTTCCTCTTTTGATCGGTCAAGTTCTACATATAAAGACAAGTTACTGCACCTCATAGGATAAGGAACAATTTTTTAAAAATAGACGAAAAAAAGCTAAATTAAAAGCTTAATTACGGGTTATTTTTTAATAATACCTTGAAAAAAAGAAAGGTCATTAAAGTCAGGCTTCATTTTACGTATGGTAAACTCTATAACAGCATAATTATTATTATTATTATTATTATTATTGCTGTTGTTGTTGTTGTTGTGTTATCTTCATTAATTCTATTATTCTATTTTAATGGTAATAGTGACTACTGCTACGACTATAACTGTAATACTATTACTACTAAGAGAATAATTGGCTTAAAAATGACAATAATATTTTTTTGTCCGTCGTTTTCTCTGCGTAAACCAACGATGTTCTTTACTTTTACATTGTATTTAATCCTTTCCTTTAAAGCTCTCAGAAAAAAAAGAAAAGAATAGAGGGTGAGTGACAGACCGAAGTGAAAGCTTTCTAAAAGAAATAAACAGTCGTGTATACTGAAAGGAATGCGCTTGTAATCGCTCTATCTCAGTCTGTGGATCCATTCGGCCCAAAACAAACAGGGTGTGGTGAGGGATGAAAATCGGGACAAGCGAGGAAGACGACGGGAAGAAAGAGCTGGTGTTATAGGGAGGAACAGAAGGACACGGTGCATTTCCCTCAAACTGGTTAAAGAAACAATAAAGCGAGTCATCAACAGACTTCTCCGCCTTTGATCTCTCTGTTGCCTGATCTAAAAGAAGGCGTTTCACAAGACCCTTCACGATTATTTCATGATGGGAAAGAATTCCCTGGGATTTATAGTGAATTATAAAAAGGTCTTGAACTAAAACGCTATATTTGCATTGCTGATTAGAATAAACAAAAACAATTATAAATAAATTAAAAAAAGGGACACCGGTGGTGTTCTGCTCTGATAGTGGGAACAGATATTTTTAAATTGTGTGAATGCCTCTCAGTTTATGCTCAGTAGAAGCACATTTTTCTTTGATGCTTTCGATTCAAAAGAAACTGTTTGCAAAATAAAATTGCAACAGAACATGAAACATTAACTCTCCTTTATTTATTAATACTAATATTACTAATGAGGAATATTTTCTACGGTGTGGAGGTCACGGCTCTCGCTTTATTGCAGCAGCTCATTGGTTAATTTGGTTGTTTACTTCAGTGCCACGTTGAAAGCAACAGTTTTTAATATTCTTTGTTATTTGGCCTTTTTTTGTTGTTGCAGATAACAACAGTTTTTTTTTGTTTGTTTTTTTATCAAAATGTGTGGGTTTTGAGGTTAAAGCGAAACAAACATGCTCGTTTGGTTTTATCAGATCATGTAACATTTTCCAAAATGTTTAGAGAGACTTCGTCCTGTATGTTGTGCCCAAATAACAAAATCTAACATGTTGAATCTTGGTATTTTGGGAGATTAACACCACTTATTGTTCTACTTTAATTTGAGCAAAACATAACACTTTTTTGGGGAGTTTCTCACAGAATGTTGTCCCTTCAACATGGCTGTTATATGCAAGCAGGGACCAGATTCAGACTCTCTAAATACACTCTATAGCTTCCATCATGAGCTTTTTCCCTTGCATGCAAGACATCCATTTTATAGAAAAGACTCTGGTCTATAAAGCATCTAATGCTGCTACATTTCCTCCTTTTCTTCATCATGGTCTGTGCTACTGTATATATGTATATAATTCCTTTTATACACATCTTTTAGCATCTCTAAGATCGTTCATTTACTCCAAACGTGTCTCTGCACGTGTGCAAAGACAACACTTTCACAGAAATCTTGTTTCTGGTTGATGCAATTATCACAGGTCAAAGGAGATTAGCTTTCTGCAGGTTTGGGGATGTGAAGAGTTAAATCTTAATACAATTAACATCCATCAATAGGAAAAGTGTTTTTTATTTATTTAATGCAGGCAGCCTTTTGTTTCCTTTAAAATGAAAGTGGAAAGTGGATTTTTTTTTCAAAATCCAATTATTTAAAAAGAAAATTACATAAATAACATATGTAAACACTGCAAGGTGACTGCAGAAATATTTAATTTATTTTGTGTTTGGTGTAAAAACAGCATGTTCTGTGAAGGCTGGAGGGAATCTGATGCCCACAGTGAACCTTGAGCCTAAAACTATTGACATAGAAAGCTGACTTTTCCCTTTTTGGGAGTAAAGCTATGTTTGTTTCTGGGTTGAATGGGGGTCTATAATGGAACTGATGGCATCAGGATTGTCACCACAAATGGTCTGGGCGTTTTGCAAGGCTGCTTGACAGAGCCTATTATGTCATTGGTCACGTCCCTCCACTCCTTGCTCGCTTGGGCTTGAATGGGAGTGAATTAATCAAACGGTTTGAGAGAGATCAGCCAACTTAATGCACTTTGTGTCAAGGTCTACAGCGACCCCCGGCCTCCCCTCTACCTGCATCTGAACGTATCCACGTGTGAGCTGCTACCAGACTGAAAACACAACCATTTAATGTGGCACTCAAAACTGAACTGATTGTGACATTTCTTTCGATAGATCTTTAAAAAAAAAAAAATAAAAAAAAGATGTCCTAAATGATCACTTTCCTACAGGGACTTGTGGTGTTTCAATAGTGAGTTTATATCGAAATGATAAGTGCAAGTCCCATCCTTGGGTATGACTAGGAGAAATAGTTTACTAATAACTTTGATAATGTATTTTTTATACGGTACATTTGTGGTGTGGGCCTGTTATAGTGATCTGCAGAGGACTGTGTAAGACATCTGGAAACAACATAACACTTATTATTCTCCATCTCAAGACTTTACATGAACTTGAGATTTACCATTAAAAATGTAACATTATAATCATGCAATTAGCTGATTTAATATATCCAGAACAATTAATGAATTTCCAGCCAATAAGAGCTTAAACGATGAAATGAAATATGTGAATCCTATAGAGGGCTTTTGTGTCTGAGGATTTACAATTCTTTTAATGAGTACTGCTAAGGGAAATAATGTGACACCTATAATTGGGTGTCATTCATAATTTGGATCATTTGTGTGGAAATTTACCCTTGAGAGCTCCTGGAGCTCAGCAGACCCACCTGGAAAACAAGCCTCTTAAAGGAGTGATCTATGCGCTTAATAGATTAAATATTGATGTATATCTTTTAAAAATCAAAGCACAGCTACCGTCATATTTGTTTTTTTCAGGAGAGAAAATGGTCCAACTGGTCCAATTTCGAGCGCTGTAACGTTATTGCTTTATCAAACACAATCAAAACGCGAATTAATCAAAGCACTCTCCGTCACAGCACGTATGCATGAGCATTGTTTGGCTGTAATGGATGGCTTTAAAATTTTACGTTATTATTTCCCGTCATTTCTGGAAACAAATTGAACATTTATTGCATATATATTAAAAATTACACAGTCGTCGAGAGAGGCTGATGTCTCTTTTATTGAGGCGCACCGAGAGGTGAGGTCTCACCGGATCAATTTCCCTGTCTTGTTACTCCCGCAAGAGGATGTTTGGAAAATGCCTGCACCGCTAAATTGATTCAGAAACGAATTCATAACTTGGGGGGTTTAAGCAATTTTGTGGCGCCTGTTTTTTTTTTATTTTTTATCACCTATCTTTTCTTTTGTTTCGTGTTTTGATTGCTTTAAGCAGACAAACAAAGTTTTGTATCATTCTGCTTTATTCGCAGTTCTGCGTTAGTCAAAAAAATGCATTTAATACACTGGGTTTTGGGTGGCTTCACAAACATAGCCATTAAGCAGTCACAATGCTTTTATTGTGCACTTGATCTCAAAATAGAGGCTGGTCTGACTGCAGGGTCCAGACAAACCTATGGAAAAGGCCTTGTCTTTGTCTGCCTGTACGGAGATGAATGGCCCGTGTCAACCAGATGATTAGTTTGCACTATTAAATTGTCAAAAAGGAAGGATTTTCCCTAATAGTGCCTTTTCGCGAAGAATTATGGAATTCAGAGTTGTTTGCGACTGCCGGGGAACTTGCAGGGCTTCGCAGGGGCGAGGGCGAAGGTCAGACAGAGTTCTCAGCGTCCAGCGTGGCAGCAGTCAGAGGGGATGTGGAGACAAATGTGGGCCTATGCCTGCAGGATGGGAAGATTAATTTCGACATTGTATCAGAAGAAGGATATCCATGCAATGACACTGTAATTCAACAAGATGAAATGAGATTATCCGTCAATGTATCCATGAGGATTCCCAGAATGCGTAAAATTCGTGCGTAAATGCGATAAATCGCCAAGAGAGCCCCGTTTACGTCACATACAGGGAAGACTCCAAGCCCACAATAAGAGCAGGATAGCAAAACATCAAAGCCCTATTTTCAATTTAAAAAAAAAAAAATGTAATGGGACTACATTTTTATTTAGAAAAATGTGCGTATTTGCAAAAGCCGGTAGCGCCAGATCTCTCCCTGCGCGTGAGCCGTCTCTTTCTGCGTGTCCTGACTGTCATGCTCTAGCCGGGAACCGCCTTCCTTTCTGCTCAACCTCTATTCTAGTGCCAACGTTTTGTGTTAAATGTTAACAACTTGGCCCGATCCATTTAATCGCCAACAAAAAAAAAATCTGTGTTGACTCTAACACTCGCCTCCTTTGTGCCCATTATGCGCCTGCCCTCACTTGAAGATTTATGTATTTTTGATATTAAATTCCTTCTGTCATCAAGACTGCTCTCTTGTTTACTTTTCTTGACCCGTCGACCTCGTTCCCCAAACTTTCCCATATTTAACGCGGGACCCTCACCCTCGCCCCCAACTTCTCCTGCTCTGCCACAGCTGAATGCTCTGTGGCTCCTTTTGTTGGCATGTGCTGTTTGCACTGTTCTTGAACTTCAGTGTGCTGCCCTGTCCCCATCCTGTACTTTGAACCCTGCGGGACAATATTCCTCCTGAAAGTAACGCCTTATTGTTCTCAAACTCAGTGGCTTCAACTCCCTGCATCTCCACTGTTTGCTAATGGCTCTCAGTACATCATCTTTTCTGCAATGTGATGGATTATTAGCTGCTCCTCGATGCCCCCTAAGCTTTCAAATCAACACAATCTTCACGTGATTTCTGCGCTTCAGCTAAAACTGAAAACTGCATTCATCCAGTGTTGATGCAGTTGACGGATGCCCATATACCTTTGCCATATATGACGTCCATGTCGCCTATACAAGCCTCCCTCTGCTGCCCAGCTTGCTAATTAGTTAAACAAACGCTCATACTAATGATCCCACTGGCCTGGTGAGCTTTGGGGTTTTTGTTCGCCGACTTTGCCCCAGCTTTTCCTGCTGGAAACTTGGCCCCGCTGACCCGAGCTACCACGGCGCTGTGGAGACGGCTGGGCCGCCCTGTCCGGAGTCCAACCCCCCAGGGGCCAAAGGGCAGCGTCCAAGGCCCGGGAATGCCACCACCAGCTGCTAGCGGTGACACCATTTACAAAAGGGTCTTGGTGAGCAATCCTTCTATGGGTTGTCAGTGTGGTGACAGTGCTGGCTTGACATTTATTTACTCTCTCATAGGACCAAAAATGCCAGTTTGGTTTAAGTAGCCTCCGAGTTTAGTTTGATTCAAACACCTCTGTGCTGCTGTTACTGTACATCTAAAGTGGACACCTCTCTTTAAGGGGCACTCTTCATGAGTCAGGGTCTATAAACAGTAATGACTTTAGTATCGGTCATGAAATCGTTTATCAATGTTTTGTAGATCAGTTATAAGCCACCAATAAGAACAAATTGTGGATTTGCAGGTTTTGAAAACTCTCTCCGACGGTTTGACCACTTATTTCTATAAAAGGGCTGCAGATGATCTGGACCAGAATCCAATTATTAACTAATTCAATAGCACTTACTTTATACTCAAAGTATAAACACAACCTGGCAACCCCAAATGTGTTCTTCTGCATGTGTCATAACTGAACTATAACGCGTCAGGTCTGGGGATGATCTGGTTTCAATTATCAATCTCATATTTATTTTTACAACTTCAAACCTGATGATTTAAACTCTTTATCAATGATGTTATTAACAACAACTACATACTTGATGGCTTGTTAGAAAGTGAGAAATCAATAAGCATGTGTGCCAAATACAAAGGACTAGAAATACCAGTCATTTTTCACAATCTGGCAATCCAAAATGGGGTCTTATTTATGTCTTATAACTGCTCTATGAAGTGTGAATAAAAATAAATGGATAAGCCCTTTATAAAGAGTGTCTTATTTTGGTACCCACATTTGTAGAAAAAAATATAAAAATAAAATAAATAAATAAAAAGGTAAATATTTCATGTTTGGGAGTTTCTCACTCATTTATGATTAGTTGTAATCATGACGTTTGCAGTTGTAAGTGTATGAGTTTAATAGGAGATCATCTGCAACCTTTTTCTATAAATAACGGTCAGAGGGATTGATGTTTTTTTTAGCAAATCTATAGAGCATTAGTAAATTAGCCAAATAAAACATTTTTCTTTGTGCTTTAGGTCAACCTAATTGAAAATATGGGTGCTAATTTGTTGTTGATACTTAAGCGGTCACAGCAGGTTTGAGGGTTTATTTTCAGAAACTATCCGGAGTTTATGTCCTGTTCTTCCTAAATTCAAACGTTTTTCTTTCCCCACAGCGCCACGCGGTTAACACTGGCCCATTACACGTTGTCGTTTGTGGCTCTTGGTGTTATTTGGACAATGTTTGGCCATTTACCCGGCCTGTGTCTGCGCGCTCCAAGGAGGTCTCGACAGAAATTGATACTAATTGCGGGGACTGTACACTGCTGGCTGGTGGAGCGCCTGCAGGCGGTTGCAGGACCTGCTTGTCACCGCCTAATTGACAAGGGCTTGTCTGTCCTGGGAGCAGCTGCTCCTAAGCACTGGCGCACAATCGCAATCTTGACACGGCCTGCACTCGCCTGAAGGAGTTTTGAGGGGAAACGCCGTTAAAGGGAGATTTATTGAATCTCCCTTTGGGTGATGCTGTATTAAGTACGCAATATAGGCTTATTTCCGCGGGTGCAAAAGGGAGCCACACTCCCGGTATTAATAACAGAAGGTGACAATTAGGCCAGACAGGTGACATTTCTAGTGACATTATGAATCACTGCAAACAAGACAAGCGTGGGTAAATAAAAGCTATGAGCAGCCCTGCTCTGAAATCGGTTTTAAGGAATAGTTATTTGACTTTTCGCAGCTACATGACACACAATGAGGCTATATGCGCAAATCGGATGAATGCAGGGGGATGTGTTGCACCAGCCATTCAGCGAGAACACAAATAACATCAACCCTCACAGTAAAATAATCAATTCACTATTCTGGCCTGTTTCTATTAGCCCATGTCTTTATAGCTGAATGCATCAAGAGGAAAAAAGCCAGGCAAGTATTGTTTTCGTCTGCAAGTGGAAAAGGTTTTCTTCCACTTTCCCACTGCCTGTAAAGAAATGCTGCTTTTCTGGCCCTTTTGAAGTGAAAATCGTGATTTTTTTCCCCTGGTGTTCTCCGGACGCGCTCCTTTCTTTCTGCGGAACAATGACAACACTGGAGCACCCCGCCGGTGCGCCACAGTTGGGGATCCCCCGGATTGTTTTGGACATCTTTGGATTTCATCAATCAAAATGACTGCAGTTTTCCATAAAAATGCTGAATTTGGTGCTGGAACCGAGCGGGCAAGGTAGAAAATGCGAAGCTGTCCTCCTCGATGATAAATGGCCATCCTTTGATTGAGCAAATAGAGAAATACGTGCCGCAGTACTGAGAAACAGGAGAAGATTGTTAAAGCGAGGACTGCAGAAATGAATCGAACAGAAACTTTTGGCTGTGAAAGCAAGTGCATTTTACAAAACCTCGGAAATCTGTCAGACATATAAGCAGGATAAACATTCACTGGACTTGACATGTTTTACAATTATATAAAAACTCATATTGTTTGTCTAGTATCAGCAGAATAGTTTGTATTTTTTAGCTGATTTTCGGAAATATATATGACAATTAGGGGCAATAGGATGAAGGTTACCTCTGAGTGACTGCTGTTAGACATCGTCGCAGTAATATTGGTCTTTCTTACCAGGTTACTGGGTGTAACAAACAAGATACGGATTAAATATATAGTCTTTATATATAATATAGAGTCTTTGGCCTGGAACTACAGGAAGCTGATCCTGTATCCCTGCACTGCAGTTTTCCCACCACTAAACCACTGTTAACATGGAAATACCACATGTCATTGACTAAAAACCAATTATCTGGCATCTAGCAGCCGCTCTTGTTGGAGGAGACATGGGATGAAATTAGAAAACTGCAAAGTAAAACTTTTAATTTCCTGAAAAAGCAATTATGAATTAAAGGCCCTGCAGACGCCTCTCAAAGTGTCTTCTCTAAATGGCTTTAATGCTGCAGCTAATTATCCAATATTGACATTTTGTCCCGCCTCAGGTCAGCAGGTCAACAGTTGGAGATTAATGGCACTGGAAGGATGTTAAAGGACAAGGAACCAAGGGAAAGCCAGAGTAATATTACTATAATATTACTGTATTTCATTATATTTAGTCTTTGTTAGTGTTAAGACACGTTAGGTTTTAAAGTCAATCATAGGACTTATATTGTGTCTGTGATAGCTAATGCTTCTGTATTTGATCCTACTGTACTTTATGTGTTTTTTTAAATACCCAATCCAAAAATAGGATTTATAGTTTGTATTTGGTACCGAGTAGTGACCTTATTTTATAGGTTTAGATCTTTATGTTTCTTCTTTATTAGCACGACTGTATTCCTGCGTCTTTTTAGCCATATGGTACATTATTCTTCATGATTTTATAACAGGTATTGTAGGATAGTGGCTCTGGTGAGGACACCCTCCCCTCCCTCCTCCTCTCTCAAACATATAGCAGAGTTGACTGGCTCGTCGAGCTTGAAGAATTGTTTAATTTCAGGGCCCCGGCGTTTCCTGAGGTGAGGTCTGCATTGGCTGCTAATAGAGATCTAATTGATGGGCCGACTCCCGTTTCCGTGCTCTCTCTCCCTTTATTGCGCCCCGGCGTCTGCTGTAAAATAGGTCTGTAATCAGATTCGGCCTATTCCTCCTGGAGCAGGATGAGAGCTCAGGGCTGCGGAGAGAGATGGGGCTAAAAAAAAAAAAAAAAAAAAAAAAAAAAAAAAGAAAGAAGAAGAGAAAAGAAAAATCAAGTTAAGACTTGAGTAGAAATTCGACATAGTGTTGAGGCTTGATGAAAAAGAGAAAAGTGAGCTTAAACATAGAAATCACCTCTTTCTAGTTTCTTTAAGTAAACCTACATTATTCTTATAGAAACTCGTGTGGCTGTGACATTTATTAGTGAGTTTACCATGACCTTATCAGGTTTCATCTTTCAGAATATTGCTTTATTTCTTAGGGGATTCATAGTTTTGCTGCAATATTTATATACTGAACCCCTCATCTAAAATTCAAACTTATAGGATTACTATAGATCTTCCATAAAAGGCTCTGTTATTGCTACCAAATGCCTTCTATAATGATTATTCTAACATGGTTATATGTGCTTTCATGACTCAGACTCTCACTTCATGATCAAATCAAGTTCCACACAGGCCAGTCTTGGTTTATACCAGCGTTTTTGCACCCAGAAGGTGCAGAAGATGTCAATCAAATCAGACTTGAGACTGGCAGCAACAGAAACAGAGTGATTCTCTCTATTTTTTCCTCTCCCCTCTGCTTCTCTCTCCATCTCCTATAGAGCTTCCTGGAAGGCTGCGATTGGCCGCCTGTCTGGGCAGTGATAGCAGCCCTGGAGCCGAGGATGATTGATGATGGCGAGGGCAAGGCCGAGCGCTGGCAGCATAAAGCCCCATAGACGCCTCAATAAAGAGCCTGGCTAGTGGAGAGCCTGGGCCCCGCTCAATAGGGCCCCTCCGCCTCCGAGGACCCACGGCGAGAGGAGTGCATGGAGAGAGAGGGAGAGGAAGAGAGGGAGAAGGAGAGGTGCTCTGTTGTTGGATAATCCGTTTAGCTATCGAGCCAGCAGCCGTCTGAGGCTGGATAAGTGCAGCGACGGATGTGTGTGGGGTGAAAATAGCAGGGGTTGGCTGGTGGAGTGCTGGAGGGGGGGATGCTGAGACGAAGGATGTGAAGAGAGAGAGAGAGAAAGAGAGGGAGAGATGGATCATCCAGTCCCAGGATGCATAATGGGGAAAAAAGGGAAGTGGATGAACAAAACTGTAAATCAGATCTGCAGGCTGCTTTTCACACACGCTAGAAATTATCACGAGCCAAAAAAAGTTGACCACAAGAAAGTGATTAAACTGACCTCTCTGCTGCTACTCTGGTGGCCATAATTCAGCCTACAGATGCATAACTGTGGTGACCTTTGCTTCAGCAGATCAATGAGACCCTGCTAGGTTGGATTCCATCGGTGCAGCATCCACTGCTGTGGCCCCAGACCACATGCAGCCCTGTTGTAACCCCCAGCGCACAGCAGCTCTGAAAAGCACAATTAGGCAGTAATCTGCTCCTACCACGCCAGCTTTCAGTGACTCCAGCATGGCTACACGATGTCCTGCAGACCCTCCTGGCTGGAGTTGGCAGGATGAAGGTCTGAGAGAGCGACGGGGCCGGAGACTGATGGCCTGACGATCGTCTTTACTCTGCAGGGTTCGTTAGGATCAAGGATGAGACGCTTTTATGCATCTAGTACAGTTTAAGACCCTGCAAATGTTGCACTGACATTTGAATTCCCAAGTGTTTCAAACAGACTTGAAGTAAAAATATTAAAACAAGCTGAATCAAGAATTCCCAAATGTACTAAAAGTCAGATTTGTTGTCATTTATTAGAATTTAAATGAGCTTTAAAACATTAATCTAAAAAATACTTTGCAGATGTTCTTTCTTAGCAATACCTTGTGTAATTAAGTCATATAATTTGCATTTTTAATGTCCTTAATCAAAATAAATCTACTAAAGTTCCCATAAATAATCTGCTCGTTGTTGTTTTGATTTCTGCTCTTCTATGCATTGATTAAGGAGATATATGTAGCTATTTTAAAGTAAAAAAGAGTCTATTTTGAGTCTCAAGTAATATGAGGTAAAGCCACGTCAATTTTCGAGTCTCAATCTATTCCCAAGTCTTTTTAATTCCAAGTCACTGCAAGTCATATCACAAGCTTCATGTTAGTCCAATATTAAAACAATCGGAATCAAGATTCACAAAATGCACTTATGGTCTGAATTGTTGTTGTTTATTAGAACTAAATTGAGATTTAAAACATTTAGAAAATGTAATTTCAAAAATACTTGCCATATGTTTTTTCTTCGCAATGCCTTGTGTAATTAAGTCATATTATTTTGTATTTTAATGTCCTTGATTAAAATAAATCTACCAAATTTTTCACAAAATAACTGCTCGTGGTCCTTTTAATTTCTGATCTTCTATGCATTGATTAAACCGATATATCCAGAGCTATTTTAAAGTTTTTTGGGTGAATCCAAGTTAATTCTTAATTTACGTCTCAAATCTTTTTAATTACAAGTCATAACACAAGTTGTTCGGATCTGTATACCGACATTATAAACTATTATAAATATTATAAACTACTATAACTATAACTACTATATAACTATATACTATATGATAATACTGATATAAAGGTAGTTTCAGGGGATATGAATTTGGACCACATTTTCCTTGTCACTCAATATATTGTTTTCTTTATGATAATATAATATACAATGACAATAGAAGACAATAACATGTTGTTGGTGGCACTACACTCAAATCTTTCTGTGGTGGTCGATAGCAAAGCTCAGCAGATATGACTTTCCTAGTACACAACCTCAATCATAAATACAAGCAGAATGACACAATTAATTAACGTTATTTGCTATTAGTGCAAAAACACACATTTCCATGGGAGCGGCATGAAAGAAAATAAAGCTGCAGGCTCAGCTTTTATTTCTTGGATTTCACCATTTGAAAATTGATCAGGTTTTTGCTTTAAAGGCTCAACTCCACTCAAGTCTTCAGGCAGAAAGCAGAGTAATAAGAAACAAGTTCCAAAGTCAAGATTTAGAGACTTAAATCTGCCTTATAAGTCCAAGTCTAAATTCTACATATCTGAATATGTTTTTAAAAAAACTGAAAAAGTGATATGACAATCGCAGCTTATTAGGTTGGAGAATAATTGTTGAACAGACAAGACTGTGGCAAAATAACAAAGTAGCTTTGCATTTATGATACTGACCATACGCATGTCTCCAACGTCAGGAATTAATCCCCTCACTCAAATCATGAGCATCAGGGTGTTTTGATAACAGACCTGCAACAAGGTGACAGAAAAGCTGAAAACACTCAACAGATTTCAGTAAAGAAACACAGACGCTGCCTTCTGTTTATTGGACATATTGTCCAGTAATTCTCATATTAAATAAACAAAAAACTGTGTTTACTTCATTTAAAATGATGGCAGTAACACAGATCAACATACATGTTCAGGTGCATATTGAAGCTTCATTGCGTTCCCTCTCATCCCTGCTTATATCTGACTTGTTATTAAGCTCAACACCCTTTTCATGATTATAATCAACGACTTACACTATTTACTAATGAATCTAAAACGGCCTAACTAACAACACATTACACATTATTGCTTTACAGCCAATTAAAGCCACACAAAATCTGTGTGAGCAGTTCAAAAGCAATAGGTTAATGAAAGCGTAACAGTCAAACGTGTCTTTATTGATTTGTGATTAGTGCCGGGGGGCTGATTCATGGGGTATCCATAACTTGATTCTGCCTCGGATTTTAATTGCCTAATTGGAGTGATTATTTAGCAATGGGAAACCATTCCACCTGTTCCGCCTCTGTACTTCTGGAAGTGTCAACGGTGTCTGATAGTCATGTTGACACGTACAGTTATCCTCACCAGGGGTGGAAAATGACTCAAAACCTTTAAGTAAACGTACAGCAATGTAAAAACACTCCTTTACACGTAAAAGTACAGAAGTATTATCAGCACAATATACTTAAAGTGCCAAAAGTAAAAATTCTCGTTCTGCAGTAAAATGTCACAAGCCAGACGTTATTTATATAACACGTACATTATAGTATACATATCAACATTGATGCATCCAAAAGACATATATGTCCGATGTCCTCCTACTGACGGACATGGAAAACACGTGTTTATGTGCAGCATGAACAAATCCAATCCTGCGCAGGCTGAGTACACTATCCAGCACTGAATTATTTCATATTGCGGCTGTTATTGTGTGCATTGTTGGTGGGCAGAGGTTAGCGAAAGGGCAAGACAAATCCAAGCCACCGGCGATGGCCGCATGGGGAAATGTTGGCAAGCGAGCCAGAGAATAATCATACGCTAATCTGATTTCCAGCTCTGATAATGGAGGCCAGGCTAAATAAGAAAAATTCCAGGCAAATTTGTGCAAATGAAAAAGGATTCCTCCTGACATAATGGTACGGTGCAAGGCAGCCTCTAATGAGCAATAATCTGTCTAAGAGCTTCTCTCTGTGCTTTGGTTTCTCCCTCCATCTTCTATTTCCTCCACCCTCCCCCACTACTCCAGCTCTCATCAGCTCCTCTCTTCTCCTGAGGAGGTGCATGTCACAGCTATGTGACACAGATATGGGTGAGAGGAGGAGCAAAACCTGCACAGAAGAGCTGTGTGCAGTATTATTTCAGACCAGTCTGAGGATCGAGACATTTAATGAAGGAGTATCACCGAGATAAAAAAAAAAAAAAAAAGTAGATAAAAAAAATCTACTAATTACCAAGTCATTTTTGGCTATTATTTATTTATTTATTATTTATCCCTTAAAAAACAAAGACAAAAAAAAAAATCCACACAAGCAGTGAGAAAATTGCTAATTCTTACTTATTTGAACAATTTTTCAGAATGAAGTGCAATTTTTTACAGTTTTTAGTGCTGTGATGTGCCTTAAAACTTGATTTGTTTGAGGTTATGTTTCGGTCTGTTTAATGGAAAAAGTACCGGCTCGATTGTCATGAAACTTTGTGGAAATGTGTAGCATTGACAAAGGAAGGATCCATTTAATTTTGGAGGGGATCCGAATCACAGTGCAGATACTCAAATTATATTTCACTTATAGTAACGTTGTGAAATAGGGCATTTGGCCTTACCAAACCAGAGGTTTGTGCTCTCCGAGTGCCGTTCTAGTTCCATCTCGTTTTATGAAACTGACACTCATTTCTTTAAAAATGATCTTGAAACATGTGAAAGTGTATTGGAATTTTTATAAAATTTTTGCCAATTGATCTATATTTTGTTTTTATTGTGCATGTACGCAAGGAGGCGAGCAATACAACGCACATTCCTGCCGCTAGTTATTCCACTGATCGACCATTGGTGGCGGTAAGGAGCAAAGAAGCGCAGCAAAATGCCAACAAAGAAGACTGCAAATGTGTCAACATGAAAGTAATCAATAGAGGTTTTATTAGGAAGGAAATATATTCAGCGTGTTTATTAGACCTCAAGGATACATACCATGCTTTTTGCTGAGAAAAATAAAAGCAAACAGAACTTGTTTATGTTTATTGTTCATTATGTTAAAACAAGTTTTTTTGCACAATAAAAAATAGATTCTACCCATTTCCCAAGTTATGCCTCTCTTTTTCTAAACTAATCCAATAAAAGATGCTGGACTGAAATTACGTATCTTGTTGCCTAAACAAAATGATCAGTTTCATTTGGCTAGTGTATATTGTTCATGTCCAATATTTTACATTTTAATACAAAACATGTTCTTGCTTTTGTTTTACAAGCATGGACATAATGTCATTTATGGTTACCTGGTTATTAATTTTTTTGTATTTGAGGATATGGAAATACCTCTAGAACAGCAGCAAGTTTTGCTTAACAACCTGATGGGTTTTTCAAAGATTGCCAGGTATTTATTTTTTTGTAAAAATGGATTCATAACTCTAAAAAGAATGGATGTAATGATAATACATGAAAGGCACAAACTGGGTCTCACGTGCAGGAAGCTTAAACGAATGTAGTCCTGCAATAAATTCAATTTACATGAAGGTTATAAAGTTCAGCTTTGGAGAGGTGTTGATTCAACATTATTTTGGAGGTTGTAATTTGTGGTGCTGTTGAATGGATTTGCAGAGGTTAAGCTAGGTGTACCTAATAAAATGGCAACTGAATGTAGGACTCACATATAGACAAACCTCCGTAGTAGTTTGAAGCATAAGTACAGGGCCAGAGGCTCGGCTGGAACACGACACTGACGCCTCGTCTTTCACATTAAATAACCCCATCGTCAAACAAAAACCAAGACACACAATTTTACCAGAAAAGAAAATTATCCTTCTCTAAATGATCACTTGTGTGTTTTGTACACTTGGATGTTAAAGAAATACAACAACAATGAACATGAAAAACAACAAAATAACACTAACATTTTTCTCATTGCGGCACTGATACACCAGCCTGTAATACATGTTATAATATCAGCAGCAGCAGCAGCAGCTGTAAGACAATTTTAACTCCATAGAAAGATAACACCCCTCTCCCTCTCCTCCTCCTCCTCCTCCTCCTCCTCCTCTCTCTTTCTCTCTCTCTCTCTCTCTCTCCCCTCGGCCAGCAGCAGCTTGGCTCTGTGTTCCTGACAACTTCCATAAATTATTGGAGATTTTCATATTTCAAATTTCATCTGCATTCATCCGGAGCGGCCAGGGCCCCTGCGGAGGCTAGCGTCGGGGTGTCGGGTGTGGAGGCAGCCCTCGGTAGCAGCGCTGCCACCGGCTGCCTGGCTCGGTGGCCCCAGAGACCCTTGGCTAATTGAATTGCATCCCCTGATTAGATTATCCTTGCGGCAGCTTGCTGCCAATCTGAAGTATGGGTGCCTTCTATCCTACTTAACCCTTCTGCCCCCCACCCGCTGCTGCAGGCACACACACACAACACACACACACACAAGGCAGAGTGCCCAATATATTCAGGGGCCATCAAAGTTGGCCAGTTTTGTTATTTTTCTTTTGCATTGTCTTGCCTTGTAAAAGTGGCCATCTTTCACCGCCTGGCCCTCACCACCGCTCGTTCTTCACCAAACAGCCGACCCTGGCAAACTGCGAGAGTCATTACTCCAATTTTGTTTTTCTGTTTGTTTTGCTTTTTTTCTCCACATATTGTGTGGCCAGCTTTAACTGAGGGTCTGGCTCAACAGTGACAGAGCCGACACACAGGTCCACTCATGGCACTCGCTGACACTTTATTCTGCAACCAGGAAAGAGCAATTTTGTATTTATCCATCACAACTTAATTATCCTCACACTTCATTTATGATTATCTGTGTTTCAACAACACACTATCATAGTTACTACTTGTGTATTTAATCCCTAAATGTTTCTTATTTCTTGTCCTTATATTGTATATAGTAGATGCTCATAACATGTTCTATTTGTATATGTTACTTCTCTTATCTATATTATGCTTTGATTTCAATGTGTAGATTTTCATACTGAAGCAGATTATTTTGCTAAAAAATACAATATAGTAACAGTAAACATCTGGCTGTATATTTTGCGCTTGATGCAATAATTATTGCAATAAATGTATAACCCGGTCTATAATGTAATGTTATTGTAGTGTTGCTGCACTATACAGTACACACTATACTGTTGAACAATAAAGTCTATTGTAATCAGGCAGTGGTGGACAGTGACAAAGTACATTTACTTAAGTACTGTACTTAATTACAATTTTGAGGTACATAACTCTCACATTGACTGGTCTTTTAGTAGATGGGCTAACATTGAAAACAATTCTGTGTATATTTACATACATACCTGATGCTGTCATTTTCATAAAAAATGGCCTTTATTTTGAAATTGAATTGGTTGAGAGCATGTAAAGATATAAACATACCTCAAAAGTATCTGGACAAAAATCTACAGATTGGGCTTTAAATGGCAATTTTTACTTTCTTTAAAGAATAATTACACATCTTTAATTGTGTTTTTGTGTCACAATAAAAGTTTTCAGGTCACAATTCATATATCACCGCTATAAAATTGATTTTGCTGCAACCAACAACCATTGATTAATTATTGATTGTTTTCTTGATTCATTGATTAATTATTTGATCTCTAAAATGTTTGAAAAATGGTGAAAAAAGTTGGTTCCCAGAGCTCAAGTTGTCGTCTTGACTACAATGAATGTATTACTGCTTAGTCGTTAAACTTTAATTAATTATTCAAACCTATGTTTTTATTTTTCTATCCTTTTTGTTTTTAAGTATAACCATTGATATTTAAATGGAGGATGTATCTTCATCAGCCATTTTACACAAGTTGTAACTTTTTCTTAAATTCTTGCTTTTTATTTTATAAATGTGTATATGTGCAAATAAGTAAACAAATAAATAATAATAATATAATAATAAATAAATTAATATTCATATAGGGAGCTTTGTCCGATCAATCAGTTTACTATCATAGAAAACCAGCAAATATTTACATATGAGAAGCTATGAAACAGTTATGTTTGTGAAATTTTCCCTCAAAAATGCACCAATAATAGATGATCAATTTAGATTATCCAGCTTTAAAAAAACAAGGTGAAATGTATTATTTTGGATAAACAAGTCCAGCGAGCATCACAACTGGTCTCGTGACCCTGTGATGACCGCGAACACTCCCACAGTCTCCGGCACCGGCAGGCCATGTCATCTCATGCATTGCCACATTTCGGTTTTGGGCCGATGCATAACCCAGATGAATATAAGTGTTCGCTGAGGAAAAGTCATGTTCTGATGTAATTATCATCTATTGCTTCCTGTAATCGTATCAGATCTCTTTTGAACAATAATCTCATGGTGAACGTCTGGAGCGGAGCCCTCCTCCCTGTTTATTGTTCTCCACTCCGATAAAACACAATTGAATTGAGGACTCAGCTATTAGATTTTTTGCTCTGTAGAATAAACTGAAATCCTATTTTTGCTGGAAATTATCAATACATCTTGGAGAGCAAAAGTAAGAAGACACAGAGCAAGAGTAGACCCTGGGTAGAGAGAGAGGGAGGATGAAAGAGATGAAAAATGAGGAAGAGTTGATGGGAAGACTTTCACCAACTGGAAGAGGGATTTATTGACATACTGAGGTCAGATGTGTATACTACAGTTTGTAAATCACATCAAAACTGCAAAATACTGCTCCTGCATAGAGGATACTTTATTGGGCGCCTGTTCAGTCCAGTAAGTGTATTGAAATGTGGAACTAAAGCAGAGTACAGTACATATAAATACCATTTCGCTGCTAAAAACAAAGCATCATTATAATTTTTTTGCAACGTAGAAAACAAATCGTCCGAAAGTTTCTGAACTTTAAAAGCTAGTTTATCAACTTTAAAGTAAAACAAAAAAACCATATCGCAATCAGCAGAAGTTTATATTAGGGTTGCAACTAATGATTATTTTCTTGATTAATCGATTAATCTTTTAGTCCGTAAAATGTCAGGAAATGGTGAAAAATATAATAAGTCTGCAGTGATGTCTTTAAATATTGTGTTTTGTCAGTCCAAAACCCAAAGATATTCACTTTAATATGATTCAAGTCAAAGAAAAAGCAGGAAATCTCCATACCTGAGAGGATGAAAACATAATTTTCTTCAATTTTTGCATGAAAAATGACCAAAACAATGAATCAATGATTAAAATTGGCGATTATTTTTCTTTTGATCGACTAATCGTTGCAGCTATAGTGGATATTCTTTTCTGCACACTGAACAAATGTGCAGCCGCACACAACACAAAAACAATAGCTCTTCTCTAACATAGCTTCAGTTCTGAACACAGTTTAATGTTTTCTTTTGCTGGTAAATGATCCTGACAATCAAAAAATAACTTAAATCATACTTACAGACTTTAAAGCGATGCAGCAGGTCTGCACTGTTTTGAATCTGGCCTGCAAAATATTGATGACACACAGAGTTTGAGGCAAACCAATAGCTTTAATTCAATCAGTAAGCTCATACAGTAAACATGGACAGCTACAGAAATCCATCCTGAAATGTGATTTAAAAAAAGCAGCAGTGCAGCCAGGGATTTTACAAATGGACAATAATAGAAGAAATATACATAAATGTGTATACAATTACCTTACGCTACGTAAAACTTTACTGCTTGTACTTTGTTTTTAATCATCTGTGACTGGTGGATCAAACTTTTTTCCTCAAAACTTTTTGGTTTCTTTTCTTTTGTAAAAAACAAAGTACAGTTTGACAGGCTGTTAAGGTTTCTGTGTGACACCTAAACTAAAAACGGGTGGTGGCTCATTTAAGGAAACAGAGAGCAGTTTGTCAAGCTTAATGAGATGAAACTAATTTAAATTACAGTTCTTAACAGGAAGATTATGGGCAATGTAGTCATGGTTTAAGAAAGTGACACCAGTTGCATAGTCTGTTAGTTAGTTAGTTAGTTAGTTAATTGGAGTCTATTTTCCATTTAATCTAATCTATTTGGTTGATTAATGAAACTCAGATATTATGTCCATGTTTTGGGATTTTTGGCCACTTTTTATTTTGGCCTTGTGTTCAAAGCTACACAAAATACAGACAAATGAAAC
The DNA here is from genome assembly GCA_943590825.1 of Bovichtus diacanthus. Taxonomy (NCBI): domain Eukaryota; kingdom Metazoa; phylum Chordata; class Actinopteri; order Perciformes; family Bovichtidae; genus Bovichtus; species Bovichtus diacanthus. Next base: position 2,781,549 of record CALSBV010000271.1, read on the forward strand.
GTGCTGGGTTTTTAAAGGCTTCTGAAGGGTCATTTCTTTAGATATGTTGATTAAGAATAAAATCCCTCCTGTCCAATCATAGGCCTGGGACGCCTGTCCAGTGATGCTCGTTATCTAAAGGGTTTGGAGGGTTGTGTCTTCTTTTTCAGCCTTTCTAATACCACAAAAAAAAAAAATAAATAAATAAAAATGGAAGGAATGAATGAAACAACGTGTTTATCTAATATTACCTGCAAATGTTAGCATGTCCAGCTAACTAGCTTGGTGACTGTTATTTCCCGCCAAAATGTACCAAACATAAAACACTTTCTGCCCGAATACATGCTTCTACTTTCTATTTTAATTTTTTTTTAATTTTTTTTTTATCATGGATGCTCATCCAAGAAGTAAAAGTGCTCCAGCAGTAAGTCACATAACATTAGCAAAGGTTTCCATCCAAACGTAGAGCAAATTTTTACCATATTATCAGAAAATCTGCACAAAAAAGAAGCACATTTATGCATTTACATCCACTACTGTTATACGAATATTAGGATTTAGTACATTGAGATCAGCGAAAGAAGCAGAAGAAGAGAAACAGTCAAACCTCACACTTGTTTCATGTTTCATCATGTATGTCATGATTCATTCTGTTAATTAAGTCTGTTTCAATTCCACTTTCACATTTTGCTTTTATTGATACACCAACTTTTTCATCTCAGTCAAGCGTAAAAACTGCAATATTAAAAAAAAATTTGGGGGGAAAATGTGCAGAAAACAGGTGAATGGAAACTCACCTATGTGAACAACATATGGGAATGTTACCTCTCCGCTACTCTACGGATAAATATTTGGTTCTCAGTGAAACATTTAACTGGTAGCGCGGGGTTGTTGTGGTTGATTTGTGTATTTTCTAAAATCGTAGCTCCTTTGAAATTGAAGGCTGAATGACTGAAAGAAAAATCTGTTCACCTGTTTCGACCCGGAGGCTGAGGATGAGGATGAGGATGAGGATGCTCAGGCATGTGCAGAAGGCCGGCTGCCTCTCTGCCTCCCTCAGCAGCCATCCATCCATCCAGCGCTCCTGAGTCACTTTTCATAATTATTGAATTACATTCCTGGCAACCCATTAAGCAGGACATTCTCTTCTTAACCACCTGCTCTTCCCCCCTCCTCCACCCAATTTTACGCCATCAATCTTTCAGCGTTACCGGAGCCCCTAAAAGCTTTCTGACTGCTCTATAATGGGGGACAGCGCGGGGTCAGGGGGTGCTACTGGACTGTGTGCTCAGGAGCAATGATGCCTCAGCATTCGGGCGGGGAGCGGGGCGAGGGGACGGGTGGTGTGAGGGGGCAGTGGGGGTCACTCTGTGCAGCCCTGCTGTAATAGGTCACTGACTGGACCTTTGGCTGCGAACAAGAGAGGAAAAAAAACCTGTTTGTATGTGTGATTATGTGACTGTGTGTGTGCATATCATGTGTGTGTGACCTCTTCAGGTGTTTCATGAGACTTTTTGTCAGATATTATAAATCTGTCATGTTCAGTACATTACATTTTTAGTAATCAGGGGTTTTAATTTTGTTTTCTTCAGCTTGCTTTGTTTAATTCTACTTCAGTTGGTCATTTCCTACATTTCCCAGAATGCCCTTTAACATACTCCAGAGAGAAGAAGGAACTTCCTGATTTCAGTGGTGGGTAACAGCAGATGACACAGAAGTTTTGCAAGTGGTTTGAATAGTTTTTATGGACATTTTAATACTTTATTATATAAGTCACTTTACCCTGGTGCCTCACTATGAACATGTTTGTCCTTTGTCCACATTTTATTCTTTTGCTGTGTTAACAATATTAATATAGAGTATTTGTATAGCTGTGTTTAGGAAGGGGACATTTTTGTGTTTGAGTTATTATTATTATTTATTATTATTAATATAATTATGTTTAAATCTGACATAGCAATAAGCAAAAAACAACAACAAAATCAATGTTGTTGCTTATCATTTACATAATGCAGACAAAATGTCTCCCTAGCATTTACTTCACAGAAAATAATTCAATGTTTGTATTTTGACAGCAGTGGCAATATGTAAACAAACGGGAATTTAAACCGTTAAAATCCTAAAGTTAATGAATATTTGGTAATGCTGATCAGGACTGAATGGAAAGTAATGTTAAAATATATTTCAGTTTTTGACGCAGACATTGTTGTCTTCTAAGGACATCAGAGCAACCTTCTTTTAAAATGAGCACAAGCGGTAAATAATATTTAATACAAACTAAAAGCAGATTATACTTTTAGTCTGGTGTAATAGCGACACAATTATCCATGTTGAAATGTCAAATGTTTCGACACTCATCACATGAACATCACTGACATTTTAACACGTGAAGCATTTTGATATTTTGACGTGCAGTGCTCTTTTCACGGTGTCGTCCAGGAGATTCCACTAAAGTCAATGTTAAGTGAATAGTAAGGTTAGCTTTGTCTTTACCCTGCTGGCTTATTGACTCGCCTGTCAATACCACTGCAGGGAAAATCCATAAAGCCTGCAAATGTTATCTCAACATCCGTTTGTGGGTGTGCGTGTTCACTCATGCACGTGAGGCTTTAAAGGTCTTACACAATATTCCACTACAATGTACATTGTGAATATACAATTCTCCTGCATGGGTAGGAAACATGTCTTTATCATATAAATGTGTTTTTACTTGTATTATGAGGACCCTCACAAGGAAAAAGGATGAAAAGTATAAACAAAATGAGATTTGAAGAAGGCGTGGTAGCTTATGTTTAGGACTTGAGTTTAGGGTTGAAGCTGTGATAACACATTTTTGGACACTAGTGCTAAGGTTATATTTGGCCTTATGAAGCTTTTATGGGCATCGTTTAAAATGTTATATTGGACGATTTGGCAAAATTCCCAGATTACATTTAGTCATGTTTTTTTTTACGTTTAATGACTAACTTAAAACAAATCTTAGATCAACATCTTTGCATGGTAACTATGTAATAGTTGAGGTCATGGAAACATTTTGATTAAGGCAAAATAAACTACGGTTAAGATAGAGGTTAGGCAACAAAAACACCTGGTTAAGGTTGCGGAAAGATTGTGGTTATGGTTTATAAAAAGGAGAACGTTAATACATGTCTGTGATCGGAAAGCCCGCTCATCACTTCTCAGGATATCGGGCTGCAGCAAACAATTTACACGTCCAGCAGAAGCTCTGTTTAGGTCTCAACCAATTCCTAAGAAAATATCGGACTCATAGCTGCTAAACGCTGCTCTGTGATCACCAGCTCGCTGAAAACTTTACACGTACCCTGTTTGATGATGGGCAGGCAGCGTACAGTGGGTTTATGTAGCTGGAAACGAGGTTGATGAGAGCGCTAAGACTGAACTGTTCACTAAACGTGCCATTAAAACAAAACTTTTAGCTAAAGGAGGCTAAAAGGCTCCATATAGCTGCACAGGTGTGTGATAAACGTCTGTGGATTTTCAATTTCAGGCAACCCCTTTCACATAATTTAGTGGTTTTGGTTAAGATTAGTGTTATAGTGTGTAAAAGAATGAATGGAGGTCCTCACAAGGATAGTATAACAAATGTATTTGTGTGTATTTCTAAGTAAAAAGTGCAGATGGAGGGCTTATGCATCACCTCAAAGCAGCATGCTGCTCATTACCTAATGCTCAGATCCCAACACGTATTATTCATCTCTGACAGCACACCCGCTTTGCATAAAACACACACACACACACACACACACACACACACACACAC
>CALSBV010000271.1:2785708-2810708 GCA_943590825.1 Bovichtus diacanthus
ACACACACACACACACACACACACACACACACACACACACACACACAGCATACAGGGTGTGTGCTGCTGCAGAAGAGCTACATCTGCAAAGTATGGCCGAGGGAAACGAGCTGAGAGAAAGAGGGAGAAGTTGGTGTATGGTGTTTATATGCATATGGGTGACTGTTTTTTTTGGGGAGGGGGGGGGGTTAGTGGATCAGCAGCCAACTCCACTCCTGAACCCTCCCTTCACTCTCCCTTTCTCTTCCCTGCAGTACCACCCCCCTCCCCCTCCCCTTGAGTAAATCTATAGGGAGGGAAGGCAGAGACAGGTGCATTTCTCCACAAATTGAGTTAGCCAAGACATGCCACATCCAATTGGACTAAATTGATGTGAGAGTTTGTGATGTCTGCCGTGGGTATTACAGCAAAGGTCAGTGTGCCGAGACAATGACATCAATCTGGTCCACGTGGCCGAGCGGCTCGGGCCCCCGCCAGCCCCTGATTCAGATGCAAACCTGCAAACACAGCCAGGGGAAGGGAAGGGCGGACAAACGCTGGTTGCAAACTGGTGGGCATTTTGTGATTGCTTTTGAATAGAAGCTAAACAAGATCGTTGCCTTCGGCTATTACAAGCAGCCAACGGCCAATAAACACTACAGTTACCCTGTAGATGAAATACAAATAAATAAATAAACTGTTGAAATGTAGCAGTAGCAAGTATTATTTTGGTCTCTTTTTTTTTTGTTTATGTATAACCGGAGGATGTATGTTTTGTAAAATAATAATGTCTTGTAATCGTGAAACCGTAGAGATGTTTGGCATAAAATAGAAATAAAATACAAACTATATAACATACATATACAGCTTGGAAAATCCAAAATGTCTGAAAGGATGATGAATCCAAACTGAACGGGAATAACAATACTGAATGTACTGCTTATTGAAATGTATTTTGTTGTCATCAAATTGATCCCATGATGTCTATTTTAATGCAGGAGAAAACCATAAAATAAGATCAGCCGAGTTACAGTAACCCAGTCACAACATGCATCAGTCTGGTTACTTGAATTAATGTAAATTCTTATCAAATTCTACATCAATATACACAGAATAATCGTCTCTATGTATAGCACCATTTATGGTCACGGCCTTGGTGGTCCCTGACACATCTGTGACAATTAACCACTTGAACATCACATTTAAAGCCATAATTACACTTTTTAAATGTTATTTAATGTCTTTGCAAAGCACTTTGGTCAACGTTGGTTGTTTTTGAATGTGCTCTGTAAATAAACTTGACATGACATTTTGGGATACGCTTATTCACTTTCCTGCCTCTGAGTTACAGGAAGAGGTTGATACAACTCTAGCTTAGCTTAGCATAAAGACTGGAAGCAGGTGGAAACAGCTAGCCTGGCTTCCTCCAAAGTATAAAAGATCTGAGCGACCTGCACCTCTAAAGTTCACCAATTAACACATTGTAGTGAATCTAAAGTTTATGTAAAAAAAAGACATTTTGTGTTTTTAGAAGGAGTTACGCTTCCCTGCTTTGTAAGTTAATCGTCTGTAGAATCACTACTAATGCTAATGCTTCTGTTATATTGTGTCACATTTTATCGACTCTGAGATGTTATTTATATAGAGGCCCATACCATGAACACATATTGCCTATCAATTTCACATCCAACACGTGAGTGGAGGTGGTTTCAGGCCACTTTGCCTCTACTCTCAGGAAATCCAGTACAAACTTCATCATGCTATCACCTCTGCCAGGGCCTGCAAACCCAGATTTCAGGGGTATGGCTTTCATCCCACCTCTATTCAGAGAGCCATTTTCTTTGATCACATTAGCTTTATTGCTCCTCTCACGGTTCCCTCCGTCTTCTCACTGCTACTCTATATCAGCCCAGGGCTATTGGTTTTCATTCTGTGGCTTCAATCTGGACCTGGACCAGGCTCAGCTAGACCAGCTTACACTGACGTTAATTCATATAAAAGCTATATGAACAGCCAAGTTCAACTCCTGGCTTCACAAGCTCACTCCATCATTGAGACATTACATTTGACAGAGTTTATTAAAAAGGTAAATAAACGGTAAAAAGGAATTTGTGGATGAATGTAGCTTTTCTCAAATTCCTCAAACCAATCAGGAGCAAATCGATATTCTTCCTGAAGTGTTTAGTTTAGTAATAAACATTCATATTTATCAAATAAATGAGCTGAAAATGACTAACTTCACAGAAAGGTACCATAGCCAATTAAGGAGACGTCATCATCTGCTCTCTTTGACAAGTTTTCCTGGAACCAACGGGCTCCACGAGGAAGGTTCAATTCATCCCCAGTCACAGGAATCCCAGACCAGATTTGTCTGAAAAGCAATTTACTGTCATTTGCTGGAGAGTGCTGGCCTGATGCATAAACATCGTTCCTAATATGCCAATTCATCATCGGGCAGCCGGGGGATTCTGGGTGTGTTCTGATCAAATTTGCACCCAGCGATGATGAGGGGCATGTTGGTTTTGCTACAGAAAAGTGCAGATCCAGCTATTTGTCACGTCAAGCTTCAACAGGGGAGGCAGAGGAGGGAAGATACACTGCATAGAAATAGAGCGGATAGAACACGACTGCCACAGAATTTTAGCCACGCTAGCAACTTAGTTGATATCTCAACTGTTAAGTTGTTTGGCATGAAATGTTGCACAGACGATGAATCCTACTGACTCCTGTGATCCCCGGACTTTTCTGCTAGCGTCACCATGAGCATGGCATACGTGGTTTTGAGTGAAATGTCTCACTATTGGAGGGATTGACATAAATTTGGTAAACACATTCATGTTCATCTCAAAATGTATCGTAATAACTGACTTTTCAACAATCGCCATCATCAGATCAAATAAAAAATTTGCTAAACTAAGACGGTAACAATGTTAGCATCGTCATCGTCTTTTTACCTTTCTGCTGTAACCGTGTAAATTTCCCCGCTGTGGGACTAATAAAGGATTTCTGATTCTGATTCTAATTCTGTTTCATTGTGAGCATGCTGATGTTAGCATTCAGCTCAAATCCCCTTCACACAATTAGGAAGGCTGGGTCCGACAACTTTCGTAACTTTCTAAACGCTACAACTCTACATTCACGATCACTTCCCACAGCAACTGGCAAAATTAGCAGGGTTTGAACTTTATCCAGCTTTTTTCTAGCATTACCACATTACTATGCCCTTATCCTTGAATAATAATGTTGCCATTGCTTCATTTTCTCCTTCACACTTGAGTCTCAGAAATGTGGAAAAATCAGCTTTGCTGCTGCTGAAAGTCACGCTTAAAAAGATAAGGCTGGTCTTAATATATGATTTTCAAACCGTCAAAAATCCCATAAAACACCAAAACCAACAACAGTCTCTTGTCTAAGTACATTCCAACTTCCTGCGCTTGTCTCTGTCTCTCGGTCCGAAGTCCATTGCTTCCTACTGAAGACTTAAATCTTTGAAAAACAGGTCACAATTATGTACTTTCAATAAAAAAAGAAATGGCAGCACTTGGAACTGTCTTTCGCAAATAGTACTCAAACAGGAGTAAACAGTGCGTTTATCGGAGACTATTTTCAGTGGCTGTTTTGATGCGCTAAAGAGCGTTTGGGAAGATGTATGCAGGATCGACTCAAATTAAACTACAACGCCCAGGTTTATGTAAATGAAGGAACATGTCACACAGTGCGACAGCTTGGCTCATTGATGTGTTTTAAATATTTTTTGAGACAACAATGGAGATCTATGGAAGAGATGAATAAGATATATCAGGCTTTGGATTAGAGCTGCAATGAATAGTCGACTACTTGATTTGAGAATAATCGGCAACCATTTTAATAATTGATTAATCATAGTTTTTCATGCAAAAATGGCAGAAAATGCTGTTTTCAGCCTCTCAAATATGGAGATTTCCTGCTTTTCTCTGTTTTATATCATATTAAACTGATTTGTTGGAGGTTTGGACTTTTAGAGACATCACTTTGGATTTTGAGGAACTGGGATGGACATTTTCCACTATTTTCTGACATTTTGAAAATAATAGTGAGTTGCAGCCCAACTTTTGAATACACAGAAATACTTCTCAGGGTCAATTCATGGTCGGTTTTGGTATTTGCATGGGATTTGTTGACAAACAGAAAAACATAGAACATCACAGATTTATCCTTTAATAATGTTGTCACTGCTTCACGTCTTCTAACAGGCAACATATCTGTTCTCTAAGCTGTGTGTGCTGCAGCCCACTAACATGTTTTTCCGACTGCATTATAAAACATTCTAGGAATCACATTTTGTGTACCAGCCAATTCACTATCCACATGTATTGATTTCAGCCAGAATACTGAATCTATCTCGTGCAGCTCTGTGGTGCGGCATCATCCTTCAGAGGCCTTCTGGGAACAGGAAGTGAATCAGAGCCTGCAGCGGACAGACCGACTCTGATGGCTCCCATCTGGCTGTTCTTTAAGGACTCCATCCAATCAAATTAGGTTTGATTGATCAACAGGCGCTGCCATTGGATGGTGGTCATGGCAATATAAATCACCCGCTGCCATCAATATGGATGGCTTTCCTGAGGAAGAGAAAAAATGACAAAGTGTACATGAAATTCAAGGAAGTTGGCTTCCTCGTGGCCAATACACAGTTTACTAATTTAAATGTTCTGTTAGTGAGCAGAGAGACGATGATGTTAGGATCGTTGTGTTCAAAGATGGATGTGGTTCACTTTAAACTCGGATAAACAAACCGGGAATAAAGACCTTTGTGGTATCAACAATCTGCCGCCTGCTCTCATGAAATGATTACCGGCTGTTTTTGAGTGCTTAAAGGAACACTTCACCCACAAAACGTTTATTTGCATATCAATTACTCACCTCGTGTTACTTCTTGAAGTTGTGTGAGAGTTTGTAAATGGATGTTTTGATATAGTTTTGCTGTTGGTAAACGCGGCCCACATTTACTTTAATTCATCAAGACTCAAGACTTTCTCCATTTTTCTGGATTCTTCGTTCACCATGGAGGCATGCGAGAAATACAACGTTTTCTTTAAGAAGTCAAGGTAACACAGGGTGAGTAGTTAATATACAAATGATCATTTTAGGGGTGAAGTATTCCTTTAACAGTGAGACAATGGTATGAAACAACATTGACTTTACTCTAAATCTAAACTGATGTGTAACACACAGGGCATCAAAAGACAAACAAGCAAACAAATGAGAAAGAAACCCTCAGAGGGTTAATTGGTCCTCGAAAGATAGAAAGAACATCTAATACTTGAATTGAATTGCATACTTCTCTTTGACTGATGATTGTATGCAGCGCTGAAGTAAAAGTAAAAGTAGAAATACCACAGTGTGGAAATACTCTGTTACAAGTAAAACTCCTGCATTCAAACTAATAAGTAAAAGTACAAAAGTATCAAACATCAAAATGTAAAAGAACTCATTCTGCATAATGCCTCATTTCAGAATAATATACATCATATATTGTATTATATTTATTGATGCAATAATGTGTTCATCACTTTAATGTTGCAGCTTGTAAAGGTGGAGCTTATACACAGTACACTGCCAGGTAGCTTCAAAACGTTTATATGAACCTATAACATGACACATTTTTCAGCATTAATCTGAATCTGATTCTTCATAGTAACTGAAGTTATCAAATACATGCAGTGGAGTAAAAGATGCAAAATTTGACTTTGAATTTTAGTGAAGCAGAAGTATTAAGTAGCAGAGAATGGAAATACTCAAGTAAAGAACATGTACCTTAAAATTGTACTTAAGTACAATACAGCCTTTAGTTATAGCTGATTGTTGAGTGGAGTCAGTTACATGATATCACCAAACCCTGAGAAGGACAAAAGGTGTATGTTGCTCCACCGAATGAACATAACTGAAAACACCTGTGTGGGTGACAGTGGGGGCTTCGGACTGTCCCACTCTAACAGGAGCAACACAGCAGTGACAGAACTGTCAATCAAGCACACCTGCCCACATATATGAGGGATGACTGAGAAAACATCCGGCCGATCAGAAGTGTGTTGTGGATTAACGAGAGGATTCAAGAGATATTTGTCCTCTGACACACGTGCTGTTATATCATCAAATGAGCCATGAAAACACAACAAGTCTTCATCGAGTGTTCCCAGTATTGATTGATGATTATGTTTTGAAACAATACCAGGCAGAGCGTCCTGTTGAGCGCATGTTATGAATATTTGAGGCCCTTGTTGGAACTCTTTTGACTATATGGAAATAATAATTCATATGAGCTTTGATGGTTTATGCAGATGGAGGCTGGGGGCAAAACAGAAAGTCTAATGTACAACCGAGGCCACTGTTTAGTCATAACACATCAAAAGAATATGAGATGAGAAGGGGGGGGGGGGGGGGAGACAAATTAGCAGCTTTAGAAATTGATAGCAGGTGTTTACATGTGGTATCTTTTGCATATTATAATGTGGAAGCAGGGGGGTGTAATAATAAACTTTACAATGCGTTGTATAATAATCAATATAACTCACAATGACCTTGACGTTTTATGATGGATTGGGAGACTTGGCCTACTGTAATTGCTGCCCACTCCCCCCTCCCTCCTTCCTCCCTTTCACCCTGACGCCTCCGCTCCTACAGGCCAGTCTCTCTCCCTCCCCTCCTCTTTTCTTTTTTTTTTTTTTTTTTACATTAAAAACCGCTCCATCATTCTCGATGCACCGCCTTGTCGCCTGCCGCTCAGATGACCATTAATCGCTTAATTCCAGTAAACCTACGTGCGCACAAAAGGCCGCTGTCTGCCGCTTAATGCATGTGTGATTAAGCTTTTAGGGCCGACCACACGGCATTATTAGCCAGCAGGTCCTTGTATAGAGGGCCAAATGCCTTCAGGGGGCCCGAGGGTGGTGTGGGGGAGAAGAGGGGAGGAGGGGAGGGTGTGTGTGTGGGGCTGGAGGAGGTTGGGGGGGAGTTAATGACACTGACCCTCACTTCCCCAACAGCTATTCAATTCAACAATAATAACGGGTCACGCAGCTGATTTATGAGGCTGGGGCTAATAATTGTCAATTGCTAATGTGGGGGTTGGGAGGGGGGCAATGCCAGTAGACTATGCTAAATAAAATATGCCTTGACCCGACTGGGGGTGAAATGCAGGAGGCCAAAAAAGAAAAAAAAATGACAGATGATGTTTCAGATAGCACCCCCACCCCCCCGTGTTGCAGTTTAACTGCGTCAAAAACGCACCGTTGTGTTGGTGTCTGTAGATCAAAACATTCAAAGCAGCAACATCTAAACTCAGGCTCGCGAGCCCCATCCGTCCGCCTGCACGGCAGCAATAAATTAATAACAACCAAACAATGTGTCGTGGAGAGGCGGATTCAATTACTAAATTTATTTACAGGGAAAATCTCATGAAGGCCATTGACCAACGTTAAGCAGCGCGAGCTGAAACGATGACAAGAGCTCCGATAAGAATTTAATTCCATCTCATTTCAGACGATTTTATGAATCAAATTCTTGAACACTGGCAAGAGATTTAATGATCACATCTTTGCGAAATCTTATTTCAGATCCGGTCGATGGCATTTCTCTGCGTTAATGTCGACTTAGAGGTTGGAGTAATTTAGTAATTGATTCCTTGCCTGGCTCTCGCTCGTGCCAAGGCCGCGTTTGAGGGTAATATGTTTCCTAATCTTATCCCCCGGAATAAGATTTTTATGCTAATCCACTGGCTGGCCTCTTGGTCACTTGGGAAGCACAGATAAAGGCTCAGAGGGGCCGGAGAGGCCAGGAGAGACGAGCCGTGCTCTGCAGGAGCTGGCTGCTGATCTGGAAAACAACGAGACGAGTTAATGGGAGATAACAGGGACACATCACAACAGATTTACCTTTTTCCTCGTGTACAATCTGTAAAGTAATCATTTTGTTTCCATATAGGCTAAATAAAAGGTTGATAAGGGTTACCCATCTGCTTTGCTTTCACATGAGTGACCACAAAAAAAACATTATTTTAGAATTTTATTACAAGCTTTAAAGATGCATACACTATTTGCTGCGTGCAGGTTTATTCCTCCTCTACTTCCCTCTCTATCACCACCACAATGACAGGATAAAGAAGCATCAGGTGAAAAAAAACGTCAAATAACAAGAACAACACGAGCCTGCACACAGCAGACTGAGACACTGAAGTCTTTTGTGCCGCACGCTTTTTTTTTGTCCAGACACCGAGAGAAGACACCAGCTTCTAATTTAATTTTGCTTCTTCTCCAGATGTCACTTTCCATCTGTGCGCTTGGAAACGCGATGCACTTTTTACGCACCGACCTGGAACAGCTTTAACTCTCAGATGTTTGACTTTTCCCCTCCCCTCTTTTGTGTCAACCTGTTTTTCTTATGTGCTGTTTCAGATCTTACAATCGAGTCAGCTTAGAGAAACAATACAATATAAAAACAGATTTTGATTTATTACAGAATGTAATAATTGTTTTGGATAATGATTGGATTATTAGTGTGGAGTTAAACAGTAAGGCCACGTTTACTACCTGTCTGATAGTTTCATCTTTTTTTTTTCTCGCATTTATCCATCCTGTCAAATTGAGCCATCAGCCTAAATTGCCACGAGAGCATGCCCAAAATGAATTTTTTATCGGCTCTGGAGCCCCTCCCCTGCAACACGCGGCCTTATTAATAACCGTTTTGATAAGCGCAGGATTTCCTCGGGCGGAGGAGTGAGACATTGTAGGTGAAATGTGACAGCGGGACCCTCCCATCGCGCTCTCTCCCTTTATCCTCCTCTGTGTCTCTGCCTTTTCGGGGGAGTGGATCCATCCAATCCATCCAGAGACAATGGCATTTTGTTCTTCTTTTTGTCCCTCCTGTCGACCCGCATTCCTATATTGCTGAGCAACGATAGTGCGCACTAAATGGAGAGGAGTTGCTCCCATATCCCGGCTATTGTCCGGCACTTGCCAGGGGAATTTAGGGTCTTGCACACATCGCATTTTACTGATTTATTTAAGTGAAGGCTTATGGTTGGAGCCCTTTATTTGCCACATAATTACTAATTAACTACCGCTTTACTTGAATTAAAGGATCATTATGTTACTGTAAATCACCGTTTGGAAACGGTGCTGAATACAACCTGCAGCCACCAGGACCCTCTACAGGAAATAAAAGGTCTGCGCGTTTTGCATCTTGCAAAAGTTATAAAATAAAAAATAAAATAAATAAATAAACTCAGACAGCAGAGTTTCAGATTTAATATTCTCACATGAAAACATCAAACTGTGCCCCCCCCAACCAACCAGCTGAAAGAATTAAAAGATGTTGAAACTATAAAAGAGGAGGCGTTTCAATAGCTGGTGGACTATGGTGTGAGGACTATAGACCGCAAGAATAAAGAGCGGCTTCAGTGAAAGAAACCGATGGCTAAAAGCTATAATTGTATTTGCCTCGGCGAAATATCAGAAAAGACTTCTCGTTTCTTTGAGCGTTATTAGATTAATTCCCAGAGATGGTTTCTTTTCTCGCTGCCAGACGCGTGGAGGGAGGACGGTGAACCATTTGGCTCTTTGGTTTCAATAATCAAATTAACCATTTGGTACAACTTTTGGGTCCCAGCTCGTGTGTAGAAAAGAGAAAAAAACAACAAAAAAAAGAAACATTTACATAATAGGCACCGGGTTGTGTCAAGAAAGAATGAACTTTTTTCTTTTTGGCTCTCGTTGATCTCTGAAAAGACAATGTACACACGAAAGAAAAGGGAGAAACACACTGCAACACGTCAGCAATTGTGGAGAAAAATAATTGATGGCAAATGCAAGCGGGTCTATTTGAACAGATAATATGGGAGCTGCACTTTGCACCCTGAAGCCGGACAACATGTTCAATTTATAAAAGCGTTTGGTGCGAAATTCAATCTTAAAATCTAATTTCTTTAAAAAAAATGCTGTATACAAGTGAATATTTCATCAAACGGCAGCTGTTTTTGAATGCGGTGCCAATATCGAAAGAAGGCAAGTGGTTCCTCACGTGGAGGTACTGACACGTGTGTCTGGAAAAGTATTTCAAATGAAGATCTTTAAACAGAGACGAAAAGAGGATTTGCTGTGGAATTGTACACCAGTGACCCCCGACATTGACCTGTATGTGGTTTAGAAGGCCTCATATGTTATTTTTATATGTTCTTGTAGTCCCGATTTCAACAAATAAACGTTGTTTAATATCCTTCCAGCCTTCTTTATTTAAGATGAAGCAACACGATCAATATTGTGAAGGATGAAATCAAATCAAAAGAAGAAAAAAAAAGATCCATTGTAATCTTATAATAAAATGTAATAGGTTGTGAGACAAAGGTTTATAATATCCAGTGTCCAACGTGTGATAAAATAAACTCGGGATTATTATGGGAATATTATAGTGACTTTCAGTGTAGGACCATCAGCACACAGATCCATCACTGAAACACGACCAGTGTTGAACACATTCAAACATCAAACTCTCATCTGCTAAATGTAATTGTTGCTCCATAATTCCTGTTGCGCCTTTTTGTGTTGAGAAAAAAAAAACCCGCAGCTTCAAACGAGGACTTGAACTCGGTCCAATGAAAAAAAAAAAAAAACCGAAACACACACGAGTTTGTAAGCGCCATACAAAACGGTTCACCTTATTACACAAACCGAATTAACCACTCAGCCAATATTGTGAGCCTAAGAGGTCCGATGACTGCCTCGCCAGTTCGTTACTTTCATTAGAAAGATGTTATTTGCCAAATAAACGGAATAATGAAAGTAATAAAGACAATTACAAACTCATTTGAATCATAAAAACACACCCGGAAGTTTAGCAGAGATTATACTGCAGCGGTGCGGAGGAAATAATTAGAAATGCGTTGTTTATTTGGCAAAAAGGGCATTATTAAACCGAAGCTGGTAAATTCGTTTATTACTGCGCGTAAATTGTAATATGATGGGGACAATTTCCAACTTTAATTTATTGACTTCATTTTTAGATGCAGAAATCACAAAGGCCTGATTTAAAAGTGTGAATTACGAAATAAAAACAATGAGACATGTTGGAACCCATGCAGTGTAATGTGAAATGAAACAAAGAGAAACAAAACAAAACAAAGGGGATCGCTCTGTTGTTATAGATGTGATTGGTGCGCATACACTGTGGAGAAAAAAAAAATCACCTGAACAAGCCTTTTATATTCAGTGTAACCATATATATATATATATATATATATATATATATATATATATATATATATATAAAATAACGTAAAATCGTGTTTTTCTCTAAAAGGAAAAAGTGAAAAATGTGATTTGTTTCAGTAGTTTTCTTGCAACCAGTGTCCTGAAACAAAGCAGAATCATTCGGATTATAGATGGTGACAAAACAATAAAAAAAAATTAAAAAAAACAATACAACAGATGACATCACCTCAGGTGCAGATTTTTATTTATCCAAAAAAAGGAGATTTTAAAACCTCAAAAAAGTCGTCAAACCTAAACTGCAAAATCGGTCGTTCTACCTGTTCAAAGAGCCTGTTTTGTTGCTTCAGTGCGGAAGACAGAGTCAGAAACAGAAAGAAAACAGTCGCAGCAGACGGGCAGAGAGAAGAGGCAGACGGGGAATACTATGTGAAATCCTGCCCAAGGTATACGGTCGCTTAAAAGGCTTAAAAGCTTGGAGAAAATTGGATCAGGGAGAATCGTCACCCAACTTTCATTATTTCCAAGTGGTGTGATTGAATTAAAGGGCAAGATGGTGGTTGGAGAGGAGTGGGGTGGAGGGGGGCGGTGGTGGTGGAGGGGTGCGTAATGGCGTGGTATTAAATTCTAATTAGAGATGCAGGGGATCAATGATAGGGAGGTTGGACAGCCCGGGCCCCCAGTGCCAGCCCAATAGACTGATGAGTTATTGTCATGTAAAAAAGCGCTAGCAATAAGACCAAACGCTTTGCTATTGTCCAAGCGGAAAGAGCCAAGTTTATTATGAGGACTATATGCTCTAGAGACCTCGGGCTAGGCGGCTCTTAGGGGGCTTTTCATAAAACAGGGCTAGGTTCCTATAAAGGAGGCCAGTTTTGGAGCAGGCGCTGAGCAGTGAACATCTACACCGTCCAGCCTCCTTCCAACCAGTTAAACCCAAACAAGTCATTTTCCCCCCCAACTCAGACCGCGCGTCCTCATTTTTGTTTCGATTGTGTTTTTTACTTTCTAACCCATTTTTTTTTTTGGGGGTAGTTTTTGTTTGACATTTTTTTCCCCGGGAAGTGCAGCTTTCTAACTCCACCGAGCCTTCTCAAATGTATAAAATGGAGTATTCTTACCTAAATTCCTCTGCCTACGAGTCATGTATGGCCGGAATGGACACGACGAGTTTGGCATCGGCCTATGCGGACTTCAGCTCGTGCAGTCAAGCCAGTGGGTTTCAGTACAATCCCATCAGGACCACTTTCGGTGCCACCTCCGGCTGTCCGTCCCTCACGCCGGGCTCCTGCAGCCTGGGGACGCTGCGGGACCACCAGAGCAGCCCGTACGCCGCAGGTAAGCAGCGGCTCCGGAGCCTCAACCCGGCGTATTATAGGACGCCTTGATTGCATTTGAAAATGGAAATGTGTTTAGTATTTACCAAACGAAATTTGCTTACACAAATGAAAGAATTTATCACGTTAGAAGCGATTGCAGGCAAGCGGTAATTCGGTTACGGGGTTATACTATCCCAGTCACACCCAAAACCGCCAACAGAATTATCTTAAACTGCCAAAATGATAGGCATAATTTATTTACTTTGCGATGAGACATAAAGCTTCGAAAATAATTAGATAACCAAAGACTAAAGCTCATTATTGACACCGAATTGGAGTTACAGTAGCAACAAGCGGGGCGGATGGGAACATTATGACAAGTTTTCAAACTTGAGCCTCAATCTGAGGAGCAACAATTAGTTTAACATCACAATTAACCGCATCATGGGTCAGCAACGTTATCAATTCAGAACTAATTCACAGGTAATCAAAGGCATAATACAATTCAGAGCTTTACCCAGCATCCATAACCGAATTTTATACAAAATATTGAATTTGAATTTACTTCCATTTGACGACATTACACACACTCATATCTCAATCTGCACAGATACGACCACCGTCTGACGGTGACACTTTCATTTCGTTTACAGTTCCCTACAAACTTTTCACGGATCACGGCGGGCTGAACGAGAAGCGAAAGCAGAGGCGCATCCGGACCACGTTCACCAGCGCCCAGCTGAAGGAGCTGGAGCGGGTTTTTGCGGAAACGCACTACCCGGACATCTACACCAGAGAGGAGCTGGCACTCAAAATCGATCTGACTGAAGCCAGAGTGCAGGTACAGCCACCGGCCACTCGACAGACAACAACCTGCTGCCATTACGCACGGGGGGGATTTATGATGCAAATAAGAAACACTTTACTACATTGCAACTCATCAGTTAGTTTTCACATATTTGAGTGAAATAAAAGCTTTACAGTTAGTACCATGTAGCACACAGTCATGCATTAATGCGCAAAATAGAGATTGTTTTTGTCTTAAGGGACACTTTAAGACATTTAGACATCAGAAAGCATAGCAGCACACCGGTTTAGAGTTAATCCCCTCAACTGGGCTTTAGCGCCTTACTGGTCATGCTCATTTGAAAATTGAGAGCGAATGATAAATAGGTTTCAATTAGCAATTTTTTTTTTGTCACAAACTGACCCCTTTATGTTGGTTTAACTTTTGCACCCTTTCTCAATGTCCCAGGTGTGGTTCCAAAACCGGCGTGCCAAGTTTCGCAAGCAGGAGCGTGCAGCTGCAGCGGCCGCAGCGGCTGCCAAGTCCAATTCTGGAAAGAAGTCCGACTCCAGAGATGACGACAGTAAAGACACCAAATCTACCGATCCCGACAGCACAGGAGGACCGGGCCCGATCCCCATCACCACCTCCAACTGCGGCGGACCGAGCCCCACCGGAGGCCAGGTCAACACCACCGGGAACGGACAGGTGGACCAAGGGAAGACTTCCGTGTCCAGCGGCATGGGGGTGACAGCAGCGGGCCAGGGCTGGGCCACCGCCCCGGGGACCATCACCTCTATCCCGGACTCATTGGGCGGGCCGTTCGCCAGCGTACTGTCGTCTTTGCAAAGACAGAACGGAGCCAAAGCTACACTAGTAAAGACCAGCATGTTCTAATGAGGCAGAAAACAGAGCAGAAGGAAAGAGATACGTTTCCTCATCCTCCGGAGACTGAAAAGCAATTGCCCATGACAGACTTAAGGACAATAAAAAGCAGTTAAAAAGAAGATGACAACAATGTTATTTTATTTTTATGCCTTGCGCTGTTTCTTGTGGTCAGTTGACACTTTTGCTGTGAAAATATCCATCTTGACAAGTCGTATTGTCTGATAATAACAACAACGTTTTCTTAAAGCAAGTGAAAGTTGGGTGAAATGTGTCAAGTCTAAAGACTGAACTCATATCAACAACATGACACTACTGCTGAGAGTCTTCATGCGCAAATTCAGAACACATCTCTCATCCCAAAGAAAATCCACCTGTTTAAAGAAACAAAGGACTCATTTAAGACTGAATACCGGATGAAGTGACATGTTGAGATGAATTTCTTTTTTTTGGGCCAATTTACGAGCAAACACAAACGTCTGCGCACTGGAAACGCGTCGTGCCACCAGTGAGCAACGGCAGCCTCGTTAAGTCACATTATATGTCAAAGTTCAACAGCTGCTTTGTTTGGTAGAGAGACGTTTAATATCCATGACTGAGGATGCTCTCTCACAAATCCACAGTCTGACACAACTAATATCTAACGAGACGCTGACGCATTTTGCTTTTCTGATCTCTGCAGACACAATATGCTGTTTGGAAGTAGCCTCTTCACAGCTGTGTTTTTGTTCCCAGGGCTGCTGAGAGTTTAGTTTCTTTAAATTATCGATATAAACACAATTATTTCCTCGAGAAAAAAAAAAGGCACAAACTACTGCAATGTTCACCTCTGACAGGAAATCTGTGTGTTTTGTGTGTCTTTCTACGGCAGTGTTTTTGTGGCTCAAACTGTATAGTGTTAATACGTATTATTGTCTCCTATAGTTGAACCATAGGCCATACTCCCTCGTAGATCGATCATACAAGTCTTTTTGATGTTTTACAAAATTCCCTCGGAAGAATTTATTTTGGGTATAAAAAAAGGGAATGGATGCAAACATTGTATTTATTTCTATATAATTTGCATGTTGTCTCTTTGTCTGATTTTACAATGATTTCTCTTCCATTTTGTGAGCATTATGTAACATGTTTTGTCCAGGATCTGAAAGTTATTTATATGTAGGTAATGAATGCTTATATTTAAGAAGGAAATATTTCTACATGTGCACATAGTTTTCCAGGTGTACCATTGAAATGGTTGTTGATGATAAAAAAAAAAAAATAATAGTCCACGTTGCTTTGTCATGTTTTCTTTGGACAGTTATTAGTTATTATATTGCAGGTTTATATATTCTTTAATTATACAATCCTCAAAGAAGCTTCTTAGTGATAACTAAAAAATACAACGTTGTTCGGTCATGGTCGTTTGAAAAGGTCGGACATTTCAGCACCACGGACAGCAACACTAGTCTTTTTATTGTTCATAAAAAACGGTGAAAATATATGCATTTAAATGAACATCATTTCTAATATTTTCAATGCAAATATTCATAATCAAATGTGGGTCTTCTGAGATCCAACTTCATTTGAGAAACCGTTGCCGAGAACGTGACAATATGGAAACATTGTCATCTACATTTGGCACAAAGGACCAATAAGCAGACATTTTTAAATGTGTTCACTATCTGTATTTTTATAGGTACCAGAACTTACAAATATTTTGGATTACTCGATGTACGACTTAGATGCCTTATAACCTAAAACTAACCCCAACATTTATACGGTAAATGACTTAACATTTAAGTCATTTATACGGTATCATAATCTCACATTAACTTAAATTACATTCTAATGAATCTGACATTACTGGCAGCATTTACAAGTTTAAACTCTGGGTTAATGGACTTGCTTATTTTAGAATTTGTATCCATTTATAGTATTGTTTTATCTGTCGTCTTATTTCGTAAGTCTCCCTCAATGAGCCCTAACTGGATAAACAATCAAACAAACAAACAAACCATGAAGGCAGCGCTGCAGTGAAGACTCTTTGAAGAGGAAACATTTCCAAAAAAGACCTGACTTTCGGTTTCCTTTTTTACATTCTTTACTTTTTGCTGAATGTCGCGATTTCATCTACACTGTAAAAAATGAATGCAGAACCTAAAAGATTTAAACCAACGGTGAATAAATACTTAAAATATTTGATACTGTAGATTCTACAGTATATTTTAAGTATTTATTCACCGTTGGTTTAAATCTTTTAGGTCGTGCATTAATTGTTTTTGTGCCATTATTGAAAAAAACCCCCCCGAAAAACAGAAGCAGTTTTAATTTAGAACATTTTATTTATAAACATACAGTATGCTATAAATGCCATTGCATTTAAACATCAAATGAATCTATATTTCGGATAGTGTTCAGGTGAATATTACAATAAATACAGAACAGACGTAAAGGTTTCATTAGGTTTCAACTATCCTGTGAACCGTCTGAATAGAGCTCCGTCTCAAAGATCCCGCTATAAGAGACTCAGCCGAGATGGATTCGTTAACTAAATGAGGATAAAAAATAAAATACACAGAAACAGAAGCTTAAAAATACTGCAGATGAGAGAGATGAACCCGCAGGAGAAGCTTGGCTATAGGACGCAGTTCAGGAGCAGGAGGCTGCTAGTTTGCTTTCATACAGCAAATCATTTGGTTTTAGGCTTAAACGTGCATTTTTATTTTTACATCCACAATACATAACCGAGCTCTTCTCATACAAGTCCCCCCCCCAAAAAAAGAGAAAAGAAGCAACTGACTTAAAATGTCCAGCTGGCGGGACAGATCTTTAGTTTTCATCCAACCAAATATTGCACAGGTGCAACTGCTGCTGGTATGTGCTCATATTACCTCTGCACTATAGATGCAACATGTACTGGAGATTTTTGTGTTTTTGCAATTTTATAAACGAATCCTACCACTGAGCAATTATCAAAATTACCTCAATTAATAGCATACAGAAGTCTATATCTCTCTAGAATAAAACAACATTCAAAATGAAATCAATGGTCTCCCCTGCAGTATATATTTACAATACAAATGTATTCCTTTGCACTGTTTTTATCACTGCAAACCACAGAGGAGCCACAGAGGGGGAAATATGAAATTAAGTTGTTTATGTAAAATAAGCAGTACTTATCAACTGAAGTAAAGCACAATGTAAGGGAGGGCTGCAGCCTGTCTGTCTGCAGTTTAAGGGTTCAAATTTGGCCAAATCCCTCCCTACACGCAAAAATAAGAAAAAAAAAAAGAGAGAAATAAAACACCATACAGCTGGTGTTATTTCCTGCATCACCTTGCTTTCCTAAGGCACATTAAAGTCCTGACTTTCCGAGCGGACAGGCTGGCCGAGCCGAGGAGCAATCTGCTGTGACCCAAAAGCACAAAAACATCTCACGAGTCGTGTTATTGCCCTGAAGATGCAACTACATCCATAATATGTGTTTATATCAGAAGCTAATTTTATTCAGGAGCACAGAACAAGAGACATTAGAGGGCCACAGGATCAAAAATAAAGAATTACTGAATGTATATATTGCATCTGTGGATCTAAATCCAGCGTTTACAGTGACCTTTACTGCCCTTTCTAAATTAAGTTTCTGTATATCTTTTTTTTGTTTTAATCTAGTGCTCAATTAAAGGGGCATAACATTATTAACGTTCTGCAGATCCAGTCTGTTCATAGAGAAATAAAAAAAAAAATCCAATCTGAGCTGCCTGACCACATCTTCGATTTTCTTTCCAGTTTTTGGATTTTTATCGAAATTAAAAAATGATTTCATAAATGATAAAAAAAACCAAAAAAAAACATCAGTAATATGTGATACATTGCATTTCCATTATATGGAGTTAAATGGTAAATATTCAAATTTTTTCCAACCAATAAAAATGAATGTGAATCTGAACACTATAGTTAGATTTAGTGTGTTGACTCAGAGTGTAGGACGTTAACATCAGCCCACCTGTGTTTGAAGCATCTGGTAATGTTATTGTGTTTTCTTTTCAACATGGCCGCCACCCCAGAACAGTTTCTCTCTCTCTTGCTGCATGATGAAACAGAGTCTGTGGTGATATGTGGACCAATCAAATCCAGATTTCACTCACATATCAGATGACATAAACACGAAGAATATATATATATTTTTTAAAGGTTTGACTGTCCCCAGATCCCCTGTTTGGGCCCCCGTGATGAATCTTCATTGGTTATTGAGCTGCAGAGGATGCACAGATCTCGACACGCTGTGAAGGACATGATTTGCAGATAATTGGTTTAAAACAGGGATGGGGTTTCTTCCATGAACCTTGTGTGATTTTCTGTTGAGCGTCACAACGTGGTTGGCTGTCCGGCCGCTTGAAAGGAAAAAGACAGAGAAGGAAACCCATCATTTTTATAAACCACAATTGTTTCGGAGGGTTTTGAAGGTCAAGGACATGCAGCTCTAATGAAAGAAACCCTCCTAATGCGGGATAATGACTTTCCAGTCTTTTGATTGAGGCTCTGATTCGATTTTGTGGTTTTCTGATCACCAAATGATAACAGCTGCCGAGAGGTTACGTAAATGTGAGCTGTGTCTTTCAGAAAGTGAACTTTGCTCTTGTGCTGACAAGGTAAAAAGGGACAGAAAGTTACTGTCACCCTCTCCCAGCTGCTACATCTCCAGTTTCCCTTCCTCCTGATGCAGCTTCAGATCCATCCCTCCAGTCAGCCCAGCTTCACTGTGTCTGACACTTCTTTATTAAAGCTGCACCGGGTCGGCGTTTTATATTAAAATACACTTGTCTTATGAGCGACACAGCGGGACTGCAATAAAAAATTAAACCTTTGAAATACACCTTATGTTTTAAAGAAATATATAAACGTTGTCAGCATTACTTTGAAAACAATAAATCAAACACATCTTTGTCTGTTTTTATACCCGGATTATGAGCACCGTATTTACTGCTGGTGATACGACACCATCACCTTATTGAAAACTGCATTTATTCATCAGTGAAAATGTGAACTATGGCCGACATTAGCAAACAATAAGGAACAGCAACACCTGACTCTTTTTTATAATATTAGAACATGAATACGCTCTCTCTTTATGAGCATTATGCAACAGGGAAGATATTCATGTCTTTCTGCTGGTTGGGTTTTTTGATATTCATGTTTTGGCTGCATGGATGGAAACATCGTTATAGAGACAGCAGACAGGGTGAAAGGGGGTGAGACTAAGAAGAGAGAGATTCAGGACAGACGTTAGGTGAGAGATGAAGGGCAGAGAGAAGTGGAGGGACTTACAGCGGGAGCGGATGTAGCACTGGTGACAGTTGAGGAGGCCGTTTCTGATCCGGACATCCGTGCCCGTAGTCGTGTCGCCTAACTGTCCCTTACACACGCCGCACTGAAGCGAGAAAGTTTTAATTAATACAAATAAGTTGTTTTTACAGGTGAGGCTATTGTTATTCTATAGGTTTTTTGTCAACAAACCCCATGAAAAGACCAAAACCATCAATCTGTTGCTTTCTGACTTCCCTGTCAGTAACACACCTACTGATCCGAAGTCTTTAAAAATATATCTTTGTTGCTGAATAGTACATTTGCTGTGGGATTATATTCAGCATCAGATTAGTACACGTTACATGCAGGATGGTGTACCGTGAGACTGAATTAGGAGCCCATGTTGTTAATGAAGGAACATCCAGCCCCAATGTTGCTCATCCAACAGCTTTTGTACAGCAGCTCTATGGCTGTAGGTTTTGGATACACAGATTCATTCATTCAATTGTTAGTTGGATCAGTTCATTGTTGGTTTACGCTTTTTGTGGGTTTTGTTGATGATAAAAAAAATACAGATTATCATACGCCTTATGCTTTAGGCTATATACACACACCACATCAGGCAATGCAGCAATAAGCTGCAGGTTTGTGCGGCGCTCTGCGAGTGTCACTCAAATGGCCCATTTGTGTGACATCTTATTCTCAACTTTAACCCCCCAAAGTAGACTTTATATTAGGAAACTATTGTTTTCTGTCAGAGCGTTTTTATCTCGACATTACAAAGCAGCTGGACAAGAAAAAATGGAGGGACTGTGCCGTGTGCTGGAGCTTGTTGCAGGAAAAACGCTGTCAAATTCTCCACAGAACCGCTCCAACGAGCATCCATGTAGTAAACTGTCCCGGGCAGTTGGAGGAAAGTACTTGTGTTTTGTTTTCTACCCTTACTTTCTTGTACCAAAGTTGTTTTCGGGCCGCTTCCCATGGCAGCGAGAGGCAGTGGTGTTTACTGTACTCTCTCAGCGACTGCGAGTGGGGTATCGGGCTGCGTTTCTCCAAAAGTTGAGTCTGTTTTAGACTGCACCGCCTGATTTGGTGTAAATGCAGCCGTAATAATGTTTACAGAACATTTATACTTGCAATTAATCTAATAAAAAAATGTAATTCAACAGAACTATACTGAATATTTTGTCACCGACCTTAAAGCATTGAATGTGGAAGTAAAGACTGAGCGTCTCTATGATCATGGCCGCCCCCTTCCCTAACGGCTGCCCACAGCTGGAGCACAGCTTCTTCCCACTGACAGACCTACAAGTGACAGAAAGACATAAAAATACAATAGAGACAGAAAACCTATGATACTAGAGGGGACTGTTATACCAGTTAAGTTCTTCTGACAGTAAATATGAAGGAGAAACAGAGTTCATTAATACTCAGTTCGTTTGTCAGTGTATTGTTGTACAGAAAAACTAAAATCACACCCAAAATGACTCTTCAATCCAAACCTAAAACTAAAGTAGCAGCACCGCTACACAGTAAACAACAACCGATCCTGAACTTAAGATCAGACGGCATGCTCTGCATTTCCATAGTTCTAGCAGTGGACAAAAATAGATGCATTACATTTAATTTATAGAAAAAAAGTGCAATGGTGAAGTATTTATCCAAACCTTCGCCTACAATGTTTCAGGTGGCTCCTTCTGCTGTGCTCTGCTTTTTGTTTGTCTTTTAGCTTGTTGGTATTTCTTGTTTTGTGTGCGTTTCTACTGATGAGTCCGTCTTATGGTGTCTTCTGTGTGCTATTTTCTATGTTGTGTGACTTTAATTGTATTTTAATGATCTGGAACTGCAGATGAGGAGTTGGATTTCTAGAAAACTCTGGCACATTTGCAGTAATGTTTACGAATGCACATTTCACCGTAAAATAAAGAAACAGATGAAATAAAAAATTCCTGTTTACATATATTGTATTGAAATTCCCACTGCATTCAAGGGTCCTTGCTGCATTGGCACATGTCATGAGACGGTGGAGAAATGCAGGCAGCAAAGCAGAAAATGACAGTGCAGAAATTAAATGCCCCCCCCCTCTATGTGGGCTGTTTGTGATGCGGTACCTGTTGGGTGCTGGAGGCTGTGTGTCTGGAGGTGGAGGACATGCTGCGGGGGGGTTTGATGAGCTGCGGCACATATTATTATCAATGGGAGCACTCCTGGAAATGGACAGCAACATGCAACATGATGATGACTCACAGCTACAGCGACTCTATTGGCTCACAGAGTCGGACACAAACCAACCAAAGCCAGAACGAGCTGAACGAACAAAATCTACTGAGAAATGTTTGGGGAAAAACCCAGGCTTACTTTATTTTTTAAAATGCAGTGTTATGAGTCTCATGAATGTTTAAAGCACTATTCTTGTCACAGACTATTGTCTATTCATGTGGAGGAAGACTACAGGGCAGGAAATACAGGCACAAGATGCCCCCTGCTGGTCAAACAGGTGAACTGAAGGTGTGACTAAAAGATTTGGATTTAAAATAAGCAGTGTTATGCCACCTGCGGATTATATTGACATATAGAGGAATTGTATTACATAAAACAAGTAACATGAGGAAATAAAAATGTAAAAATAAACACTGAACCTTATTTTTAAATCATATTGCAAATTGATTATTCTCTGTTGTGATAATAGGTTGTGTCTTTTATCCAAATTAAGAGGACATTCTGTATGATTGCAACAGTGTGCTCTTAACTCGTAATACATTAGAGACAAATAGATGCAACATTGAAGTCTTGATTTAAAAAAGAATCCATGAATTGGGGCAGAACTTGTACTGAAGGCTTCTCTCACACATGCACACACCTCCTGTCTCCTGCAGGCCGGCCGGGCTTGTTGCCGTCTGCTGAAGGCTCTTCCTGTATCTTCACTGGAGTCGAGGTTTTGCTCGGCATCGCAGGAAGTTTTTGTCCGTTCTGCAGACCGTGACCGAGCGTCTCTGCCTGACTGCTGTTCTGACTCACCAAGCTGAGGATCAGAAACAAACCATGTTGATCATCACATCTGCACACGTCTCATGATGTTTTTTTTGCTTTTCATAGTTACATTTTTGTTTCGACCGATCCCACTGAGATCTACAGGATTTGATACTTAATTGTACCCTGACAAGAAAACAGGGTGTGTTTAAGGCAGCAAAGTCACTGACCACATGAAAAAGGATGTATTTGACATTTTATTGTGTATCTGCAGGTGACAAACTAAAAATGACTACAGTCTTTTTCTAAGTTACTCGGGGGTACTGGTCCATTTTTCTTCCTCTTCTTCTGTAGCAGTTCCTTGTGTTTGTCACATTGGAAAGTGCCTTGTTACACAAAGGCCACATAGGTGTAACTTTAAGCCAATGTTGCTCAGAATGTCAGCTTAAATATCTTAAATGTAACATTTACCACTTTAAGATAGTTTGCTAACCTTCTGCCTGTTTTCATGCTGTCGTCCGCGGTGCTGATGTCACTGGTCCTGTCGTTTTCTCTCCGCTTCCATTCGACACTCTCTGTGCTCCCCCTCTGTGCCGTCCAATCACAAACAGGGAACAGTTAGCTGAACAACCAATCAAAGAAAGAACGCTGTGTCCACTCAAGTAATTCTAACCAATTGTCAGCCTCCTGACTTCTCACAAACTATACTATACTATTATACTATCTATAATCAGTCGGTCAGTCATTCACCGACTGGCTCTCCAGCAGTTCCTGCTTGCGTTCCCAGTCGGCCAGCGAACGGACGATGGTGTCCTGAGGCTCAGAGGTGGAGGAGATCTCCCCTCGGCTGGGGGAGGGCAGGGCTGAGGAGCGGGGAGTCAGAGGCGCCACGGTTTCCTCCAGTATCCTACGCTCCTGTTGTGACAAGATAAGAACTTTATTGATCCCACAACGGGAAAAATGTACTTGTGAAAACAGCTCAAGAGTAAAAAAAAGCAAAAATACAACTAAAATAACACCGCTTCAAACACTATATACGAGATGGAACACTTTCACTTATGGAGATATGATCCATGTCTAATAATTGCACCCATAATTGCAATACAAACATGGTGTGTAGCATCGTACTAGAAAATATATATTTTTTATATATAATTGGATAGGAGAGTCAGTTATCAACAACACATACGTATTATTCACGGCTAAGATTATCAATCAGCTTTTCTTTAACATTAAAAACAAAACAATTAACACATATACATTTAACTGGTGATGTCATCCGAAAGTCCGAAATTGTTGAGACACACACAGACAGACACACACACACACACAGACAGACAGACAGACAGAGAGACAGACAGACAGACAGACAGACAGACAGACAGACAGACAGACAGACAGACAGACACACACACCTCCTCGTGGTACTTCCTCCCCTCCTCTGCAACCTCCCTCTGTGCTTTCTCCCACTCCTCCTTCAGCTTCTCCTGCTCGCGCCGGTACTTCTCCTGTTACCATGGCAACAGACACATGACATACAGCACAGAGCCGCAACAAAGACAAATACTAAACTGTCTGCAGGTGGATATTTTGGCAGGAAAACAGAGATGATGCGCAGACGTATCTGGCATCAAAGGGGATTTGAGAGGCTTTTCAAAAGACTTCAGTTAGAATCAGTCAATGATAAAAACTTGTTAATTCTGCCTAATTTAATCCAATAAGGGGCTAAAACCTGTAAATCCTGCTGTAATAATTGGTAGACTGATGCTATAAAATGTTAATGTGAGATGCCCTCAATATGTACTTTGAATATAAACCTGGACTTGAGACTTAAAGACATAAATGAATGCAAATGTAACTTCCTTTATGGCTAAACACTTGCTCAGATCGGATGTGTGTGTGTTCGGAATAAAAAGCAAACAATAGAGACCAGAAGCAGGCACTGCGAACAAAAGGCAAAACACTGTATAGAGCAAGCAGAGGGTTTCTACACAATTTTCATTTCAAAAGCTTCATAATTCAATTTAAGTTTTTCCTTCATGTATGCTACTATAGCCACTGGACAACATGACCACCGAATAAGATTATCAAAGACGAGCACAAACTTTATGAGACTACATTTACACTCTTTTCAGACTTGTGTAGGAACCCCAAAAGAAGGCCAGATTGAAAGATTTAAGATTCAGAGAGAAAGCAACTTAAGCAAGACAGATGACAGTTAAAGATCAAGGCACAGAGACAACACAGAATCAAACAGGGAGGTAACAAGCACATCGATGCACCAGACATTCATCCATTTCAGCGCATCTCATCTCAAACAGTCAACCGGAAGACGAGAAATCTGTACTCATTACTGATGTTTTTGAGATGTATTTATCAAGATTACACTGTAGATGAGTTCAGTGTGACAAGGATACCAATGAATCTTTTAAATGTTTAAAGATCTGTGGACCTGAGATGCACCTCTGATTGGTCGAGGAGAGAGAGGGTGATTTGGGCAGCAGCAACAGCAGCAACCTTGGACAAAGTCCTTA